>JADWQK010002192.1:0-154106 GCA_017933935.1 Sesamia nonagrioides
CAGCTGTCTGATCATTTAAAAAAAAAAAAACACATGACTTTATGCAATACTATGTATGGTGGTAATAAACACAAGAAAACACAACAACAATAAAATTATTTAGCATATGCCAACAAGTTACGCCAAAATACCAGCAAATCAAAATTGATTCGAGATCATTTCTCACCTAAAAAAAAGACTATACACACTAACAACACTGCCTATTTAACTTAAGTACATAGAACAAAACGGATTTATCACAAAGTGAAAAATAATTTTAAATGCAAGTATTTAGTAGTGACTATTTATTGAATAGTATAAAATATGTAAAGAAAACCCTGTCCGACCCATAAGGATAATAAAGGTTAGGTAAACACTTGACCAAATATAATATAAAATTGTACATAATCATCATAGTAACAATACTAATGAATTTTGAAATAATCCTTTTTTCCCGGGAGTAAATTCCAATTTCCCCGAAATTTGGTAATTTTTAAAAAAGTGACAACACCGGTATTATTATGAGCGAATATCGACGCGACCACGTCACAGGTGCCGCGTGCCCTGCCCCCCACCGCCCGCGGAAGGGGTTGTTTACAGCACATGTATTAAGTTACCTCTTTTTGCGAAATAATATTTATTTTTTTAGGGGTTTTTTTTTTCAGTTTAGCCTGTCTTTGTGGGCATTAGTAGAATCAGTTATCGATACCTAACAATACCTTACCGGATCGGACAGAGTTTTCTTTACATATTGTATACAGATCTAACTTACAAGTTGTAGGTCGTAGATTCGAACCCCATAAGGCGCTTTACCTTGTGTAAATTATTTGCTCACCACTGCTCTCAAAACGGTGAAGGAAATCATCGTGAGGAAACCGGTATCTCCTAGAGCTAAAACTTTGAAGACATGCGTCATCTACGCATCCGTACTGGGTTCGCGTGGTAGAATACGATCCATTCCCTCTCCCCGAGGGGAGGCCTGTCTCCCAGGAGTAGGATTATTATAAACTGATTATCTAAAAAGAAATTATAAAAATACAAATTCCAAATTCAAAACCAAGCCAAATCGCTCCTGTCACACAGCACTATGCTTCTATATTTCCAGTTGCAATTGCGGATTTCAGTAAGAGTGCTGTTATTTCGTTCCGAAACTGAAATACACTATTAATCTTCTTCTTCACCCTATAGATGTCCACTGCTAAACAAAGGCCTCCCTCAAGGGCTTTCCACGATGACCGCTCTTGTGCTGCCCGCATCCATCGGCTTCCTGCGACCTTCACCAGGTCATCGGTCAACTTTGTTGGGGGCCTCCCTACGCTGCGTCTTCCGGTACGTGGCCGCACCTCCAGAACTTTACCGCCCCATCGGCCATCTGTTCTACGAGCAATGTGCCCTGCCCACTGCCACTTAAGTTTAGCGACTGGAAGAATTATGTCGGTGACTTTGGTTCTTCTGCGGATCTCCTCATTTCTGATTCGATCACGCAGAGAAACACTCAGCATAGCTCTTTCCATTGCCCTTTGTGTGACTCTGAGCCTTCGTATGAGGCCTATTACACTAGCTAATGAATTCTCCAAAATATAGTGTTCATATCTTTTGGCAATTCAAATTGAATTGACGTGTGTCATGAGTACTTTGTCATTGTATCAGCTTCATTCATTTAAATATTTGTGTACATAAATTCACAATAATTCTCATTCATTCAACAACAATCAAAATTATTACTAGACAGTGATTTTGACACAATGGCATGCAATCACTTATTTAAATGATAAACTATGAAACTTTAATTTGTTTTACTCATAGCCACTTATACATATAATTAGTTTAACTACATTGAAGCATAAATACAGACTTTCAGAATGTATTGTGTGATTGATGGATTGATAAAATTATTAAAATTAGTGGTCGTTTGATTGACAATGATTTACTAATCTGATTTATTAATCAAAGAACATTTAATTTAATGCAAGTAGTTTAATTAATGAATTCCTAAGGGTTACTTCATTTAAGATATGTTTTGATCTTTTAATGCCTTTCGGAAGTAAATAAGTGACTATTGAGACACTCAGCAGGATAATTGCGTAACACACTATCGTCTATCAGTAGCAATGGGTTTGATTTTGACAGTTGACAACATTCATTGCTTCATTTACATTGTTGAGGCGACACATTTTCGAATATAATAATAATAATAATAATAATAATAATATATTTATTTAGACACATTTTGTTGACAGCATAAGCACAACAGAGTAAGACAAAAGGCAAGAAAATACAAATCAAAATGAACAAGAAACATGTCGTGCAATGTAGCAACTCTAGATCCCACACTAGGATACCCTGTGTCGTGGGATCCAGTTACTTCAATGTTGTAGACACCTTATATGTGCGAGTGGTTGCTTATACTAAACAATATTTAAACTTTTAAAGTATGTAAGAGAAAACATGCAAAACATGACAGAAAACATGTAAGAATTGTGTGGAGTGTAATGTAGTGCAGTATGCATGTACGGACGACAGCAGGTCAAGCCACCCCAAACCGCCAGACCCTCCCAACCAACCCTGAGCCTTAATGCTTTAGAGATAAAGTTGAAAATCTAACAAGGAAATCCGACAGACCGTAGCAGCCCGATGTGCCGTCGTCCGCACAAATGTGTGTGTAATGTGTGTGTTAAAGGGATGTGTTTGGGAGAAGTGTTGCACCTGGTTGAGCATTTGGAGGAGAAATCAATGCATGGGAGTAAGGAAAGATTCAGTCCGTGCATAGTCTTGAGCTGAAAGCCACTTTGTGATTTTAACTTTACAAGTACGCTTTGTACAATCCGCTATGTCAAGGAGTTTATGCGTTTCCTGATAAATAAATGGGCCCATGAATCTTGGAGCTCTTTGAGCGAATTTAGTGCGAGTAGCGGGCGCTTTCCATCTCTTCTGTCTGCACGTCTTGCTAGATAAGGATTGGGTTTGAGGTGCTTGTCGGTGGAAGCGTAACAAGACAGATAAAACGTAGAGTTGTCTTATCCTGAGAACCTCACACTCTTGGTACAACTTGTCAGTGGGATACCGATAGGGCCTTCCATAAGCGACCTTTAAGATGCTCCTTTGTGCTCGTTCAAGTTTCATTAAGTGAGTTTTAGCTGCTGCACCCCATACCACTATACAGTAATTCAAAATAGATTGGCATAAAGCGAAGTATACACATCTGAGGGTACTGTGGTCGGCAATGTTCCTAAGTTTTTTAAATATAAACATAAGTTTACGAACCCTCGCAGTGACAGCATCAACTTGTTTGACCCAGGATAGCTGGTTGTCGACCAAGACACCGAGGTATTTGATATGGTCAACTTGTTCAATCTCATCACATTGGCAATGATCACCACGAAGGTGCTTGCAGTAGTGGGACCTGATTCGCAGTGAGTTTTCGGGCACTAGGCGCTTTGATATTTTAAATGCCATGTATTTTGTCTTGCTTGCATTCAACGTGAGAAGGTTCTGCTGCAACCATTGTACTACCTTCATTAGGCCTCTCTCGGCAACGTCAACAACCCCAGCCCAGTCATAGCTATGGAATACTATGGCCGTGTCATTCGCGAATGTGAGTATCTTAGCATTCTCTAATCTAAGGTTGCAGAGGTCATTGATGTACGCCAAGAATAGAGTTGGCCCGAGAACGCTTCCCTGGGGAACTCCAAAGTGGACATCAAAATACTCACTTGTTGTTTTGCCTTTATAATCTATTATTTGCTGTCGATTTGTAAGGTAGGAGTGAAACCAGTTCTGAGTTACACCACGTATTCCCATTAGCGATAACTTCTGCAGGAGTATTGGTCGAGACACGGTGTCGAATGCCTTAGCCATATCTATAAAAACACCAATGCATTTGTTTCCAGAGTCTAAACTTTCAGTGACGTGGTCAACCAGTGATACTACTGCATCCTCTGTTGACATCTTTTGCCGAAAACCATATTGGTTATCAGAGAGCAGTTTTTCTTTTTCTAGAAAATTTTGCAACCGATTATTGACAAGTTTCTCTAGTATTTTAGATACTGAAGATAAAAGGGAAATAGGTCTATAGTTTGTAACTAAAAGTGGGTCTCCAGATTTGAAGATCGGGCAAACATTGGCTACCTTGAGACTGTCCGGAAATACACCCGTAGACATGCTTAGGTTGAATATGTAAGAGAGAACAGGGGCAAGAGTTATTTTACACTGTTTTAATATCGTGTTGCTAATCAAATCACTTCCAGGGGCAGAGCCTGATTTTAGGTTGTCAATGATTCTAGATATTTCTTCTGGGTCAGTCGGAGTAAAAAAGAATGAGTTTCCAGTAGTTCTTTCCAGTCTTGTGGTATCCGCCAGTTGTTTTTCAGTAACTTTTAGCTCAGACAGAATGGTATCAGCTAATTTTTTACCAACTGTACTGAAAAACTCATTCGCAGAATTTACCGCTTCCACAGGATCCTCAAGGATTTTAGTGATGTCTGCGTTTGTGCTGTTTCTCTTTTTCATGTTGCAGATATCCTTAACACTTTGCCAAAGTTTCTTGGTGTTGTTTTTACTTTCGGTTAGCAGTTTGCGATTATACTCCTCATTTGATTTTTTTATGATATCGTTACAGTAATTTCTATAAGTTTTATACAATCTTTGGGTTGCAATGTCGTCTTTATTTTTTCTGGAGTTGTAGTGTAGGCGATCTCTCTTTCGGATGCATCTAAGTAGTCCTGCAGTCATCCACGGCTTACGTAAGGCTTTTGAATTACGCACTTTGACCTTTGAGCTGAAGTCTTTAATTTTTTCTGTCATTAAGTTGATGAAACAATTTGTGGCAGCATTAACGTCTGATTCGGCCATAATGATGGACCAGTTTGTCTCGGAAATGCACGTTTTTAATGCCGGGTAGTCAATTTTATTGTTGAATTCGGGAACGGAATATATGGAGCAATGGATTAGCAATAAGCTTCGAAATGATTCCAACTGATAGTAATAGCATTTATCGCAATTAGGGTGTTGATACCATAACCTATCTATCATGTTCCCAATGCCGACGCATACCTCGTCTCCTCGAGAGGGAACGGGCTGTAATACACCACGCGGGTTCAGTGCGGGTTGAACATGCTTTCGATTTTTTAGTTCTAGAACAGGCCGATTTCCTCACGATGTAGTTGCAACAAATTAATAGGTAACTTTGATTTCTTCTCGAATTTTATTTTCGACTAGCTGCGCGCTGCGGTTTCACCCACGTAGCGTAGGTTTCGATATGCTTTTTTTTTATATGCTCCGCTCCTATTAGTCGCAGCGTTATGTTAGCCTAAAGCCATCCTGGATTAATGGGCTATCCAACGCAGAAAGAATTTTTCAAATCGGACCAGTAGTTTCTGAGATTAGCGCGTTCAAACTGTATAGATAAAGTTCCAAGGTGCAACATGCACATCATGCGAATCTTTTCGTTTTTAATAATACCCGCCCGTGTAAAGAGTATCTCTTTTGAACAACCAACGGCATCTTCCTGCTCTTGTTGTGCCATGATCCTTGGTTCATTTACTCCCTTTACCACCGTGCTCTTGCATCATACGCATGCCTTCTCCAGCTTCTTACTCGTTACTCTCTTATTAGGTTTCCGTACTCAAAAAGGTAAAAACTGAATCCTATTACGTATTAGGACTCCACTATCGATCTGTTTTCCTGTCTGTGAGTGATCAGTCATAAACCGTGATAGCTAGATAGTTGACAATTTTTACAGATAACGTATGTTTGTTACCTGTATAATATCACACACACACATACATACATTTTCTTTTGTTATTATGTGTAAATAATGGTACGGAACCTTTCGTACGCGAGTTCAACTTGCACTTGGCCAATTTTAATATGCGTTTCACGCTTATTTAACACTCCGCAATTTTAAAAGGTGGTATAAAATAAACATAGTTAGATTTTTTAAGCTCAAAGGTTTCTTTTATTCGTCTATTTGAAATAGTTTGACTTTCACTAAATTATAACGATTTTCATGGAAACATTACCTCAAACAGAATCATCGAAGAACTTGTGACAGCACCACGCAACGTATTCCTCTGAATCATTTTGGAGAATATTCCGATTAATATTTTGGGAATGTGTATTCTCAACAACGTGAATCACGAAATGACAGCCTCCGTGGCGTAGCGGTAGCGAACGCGGCCGTTGCGCAAGGAGGTGCGGGTTCGATCCCCGCACAGTGCAAATATTTGTATGCATGAATATGAATATTTGTACTGCTCTGGTCGTGCCTCGGAAAGCACGCTAAGCCGTTGGTCCCGGTTGCCATACGAACATCTAGTGGCAGTCGTTACGGGTTGTTGGAGTCCTCAAAAGTCTAACAATTGGTTTAACTGCAATGCTTAGTATCGCCTTCGGGTTGTGGACGTCAGACGGCAGTCGCTTCACGGAAAATATAGAAGTTTAGCCAAAATCAGCAGTTAGACTGGTAAAAGCGGACCCCAGACTCCAAAAGCTGAAAAGCTACGGATGCGACTGGGATTAACGCTGAGATGATGATGATGATGATGATGATGTGAATCACGAAATGAATGTTGTTCTACTGTCGAAATGAAAACCATTTGCTATTGGTGGTATGTTATGTACCTAATTACTTCACAGGTCCGTATCTGACGTTCAACCCGCATACAATCACATTTCAGCATATAATAGGGGACGAGCCTATTGCCACAAGCCAGCCATAAATCCTACTCAGCGCACGGGCAAGTGAAGGAGCACTGGTTGGTTTTAGTCAGCAAAAGTCTGACACGACTTTCCGCTCCGCCCAGAGCGGGAGAGGTCATGTAATAATATCCCATCCGAAAAAAAGGATTGCTACTGAGAAATTATGATTTCCTAACAAAATTCCAGAGAAAAAACACAATAGACCGGAGGGCTTAGACGGTATTTAAACCAAAGATCATGAACAGCAGTAGCTCTTACGATCACCAGACCAACGAGATGAAACAAAGAAAAGGCATTTATTTGCGGCAAACATGATATAATAAAGAACACAAAGAAAGAAAAATATGCGTCACATCTGCTTAATTGTCATCGCTCAGCATTATGCTGACTATACGAGACAGAGCCCGCTGGTTTTCAGCGAGATCACCAGTCGCTTCAAACAACAGCTCTAAGGAGTTCAATAAAATGAATTAAGATCGACCTGTATATAAGTGTATGATCACGTCTTTCCCCCAGGTCTTTAGGTCTAGGTCAGCCTCAGCCAACGTAACTCATGCATTATGTATTGCAAGTCCGTGTTTACGGAAAACAGTTCCGGTTATTCCGTGGAAGTTGTTTTTGCGAATCCGAGGTGTCGAAGTTGCTATTGAGTGAAGGACGGATTGAGGAAGATTTCGATGGAAATGTTTCTGTGACTTTGTTTATTTTAATAGTTTGTTTGAATTGCAATATTAGAAATTTATTTTTATTAATTTATCCATACTAATATTATAAATGTGAAAGTAACTCTGTCTGTCGGTCTGTCTGTCTGTCGGTCTGTCTGTCTATCTGTCTGTCTGTCTGTCTGTCTGTCTGTCTGTCTGTTACGCTTTCTCGCTTAAACCTATCAACCGATTTTGATGAAATTTGGCACAGACAATCTTTGGACCCTGAGAAAGAACATAGGCTACCTTTTATCCCGGAAAAATATGATGTTCCCGAGGGAAATCTAAAAAGCGCGATATAACCGAACTCCACGCGGGCGAAGCCGCGGGCGGAAAGCTAGTTTTAAATAATTATGTAGGTACCTACATAATTATTTAAAACTATCTTTTTGCAAAATAAAAAGCATTTTAATAATTTTCGTTGCTTTGAGATGTAATAGTTTGACAAAATATATGTGACTTTTTATAGGAAACTAGCTTTCCGCCCGCGGCTTCGCCCGCGTAAATTTCGGTTAAATCGCGCTTTTTAGATTTCCCTCGGGAACATCAAATTTTTCTGGGATAAAAGGTAGCTTATGTCCTTTCTCAGGGTCTAAAGATTGTGTGCTTTCCGCCCGCGTCTTCGCCCGCATGGTGTTCGGTTATATCGCGCTTTTTAGATTTCCCTCGGGAATATAAAATTTTTCCGGGATAACAGGTAGCCTATGTTTTTTCTCAGGGTCCAAAGATTGTCTGTGCCAAATTTCATCAAAATCGGTTGAGAGGTTTAGGCGGGAAAGCGTAACAGACAGACAGACAGACAGACAGACAGAGTTACTTTCACATCCATACTAATATTATAAATGCGAAAGTAACTCTGTCTGTCTGTCTGTCGGTCTGTCTGTCTGTCTGTCTGTCTGTCTGTCTGTCTGTTACGCTTTCCCGCTTAAACCTCTCAGCCGATTTTGATGAAATTTGGCACAGACAATCTTTGGACACTGAGAAAGAACATAGGCTACCTTTTATCCCGGAAAAATTTGATGTTCCTCGAGGAAAACTAAAAAGCGCGATATAACTGAACTCCACGCGGGCGAAGCCGCGGGAGGAAAGCTAGTTTATAATATTAGTATGGATTACTTATTACTTTTTTATCTTTTTTTTCCTATCATTGTATACAATTTATATTTATTCCCGAGTACTCAACTCCAAAATAAATAATATTATTATATAGGTATACATTAAATCAACGTCTAAAAACCTTTTACTGGTAAATTTTTTTCATCACCAGATTTCTTACTTTTTAATAAGAAATATAAAAGTGAGTAAAAATTACGAAATAGGGATGTTTCGTGGGTAAAAAAAATTGATTCTATTTAGTCCGTCATTCCGATTATAGAAAAATATTGGATACGTATATTTTGTTTTATCAAATCAATAAAAAATGACTAATATAAAAGGTATGGCTGGTGACGTCACTGGTCGCTAAAAAGTGTAGCGTGCAGTGACGTCACACGAGTTTCGCACTGTCTGGAAAAAATACGTGTCTAGTATTTTTTGGCAATCTGACTGACAGACTAATTATTTTTTTAGTCAAATACCCTATTATTCCACGATTAAAGTTATCACATAATAGAAAAATCAACTCATAACATAAATGGCTTTATCCATACTAATATTATCAATGCGAAAGTAACTCTGTCTGTCTGTCTGTCTGTCTGTCTGTCTGTCTGTTACGCTTTCCCGCTTAAACCTCTCAACCGATTTTGATGAAATTTGGCACAGATAATCTTTAGACCCCGAGAAAGAACATAGGCTACCTTTTATCCCGGAAAAATTTGATGTTCCCGAGGGAAATCTAAAAAGTGCGATATAACCGACTCCACGCGGGCGAAGCCGCGGGCGGAAAGCTAGTTTTTAATAACGATGGATAATTATTAAAAAAGAAAACACACTGCATGTAGTCTAAAGTATAAATCTTATTTCATAAGATATCTCTACCAGCATACCTGAGATAGGGAGACTTAAACAGCGTCTGAAAAGTACTGTCTAGCCTTATTCCAAGTATGTTGGGGTCAGCGCTCAGTCTTACCAGATACAGCTAAGTATTATACATGAAGCGGCTGCCCATCTAACCTCCACAACCCAGGTACACGATACCCCTTGGTATGACAGGTTATAAGACTTCCCGGATTTTGAAAACCAGTAACGACTGTCTAAGTTCTATGAGTGACAGCCGGGCTAACTTGCTTTCCAAGATAAGTACCCATCCCCCGATAAACCGCGGCAAGAGTAGCTTAACGTAACATTGGCTGCCGGCAGAAGTTACCATCCACCAAAGTCTTACGGCCAAGCGATTCGTCGTGTTTCGGCATGATGTCTGGTGAAGTCGTACGGAGTACGGTCTGAGCAGTTGTGTTGCGATGTGTGCCAGGTACGATGCGTCAAATTTTGCTGTGTCGGAAGTTTGGTCGTGGAGGGTCTTCAGATTAATCTCCCTCTGGCGCAGCATCGTTGATCTTGTTGTTGGGTTTAACATTGCATCATCTCGCTCAACTGCCGTCTTCCTTCCTATTCACTCAGTTTCTTTGAGTGAATTGGCTCTTAATAAACTAGCGCGCTTTACCATCAACGATTGAATCACTGCTTACCATCTGGCGAGATTGCAGTCAAGCATTAGTTTATAGGTAATTATGTAGGTGTACTAGATCGTTTTCACCTTAAATGTCTCCGACCCATAATGAAGATCAAATGGTCTGACAGAGTGCGAAATACCGAAGTCCTGCGACGAGCCAATGTTGGTGGCATTGAGGCTTATTTAATGCGTCGACAGCTTCGGTGGTGCGGACACGTATCACGTATGGCAGACGAAAGAGTGGCGAAGCGCATCTTCTTCTCTGAGCTGGAGGAGGGCAAGCGAAAGCATGGCGGACAATTCCTCCGGTTCAAGGATGTCTTAAAACGACACATGAAGGGATGCAATATACAACGTGTAACAAAAAGGGTATATACATATTGGTATATATATACCCTTTTTGTTACATGGCATCTTTAGATGATATCAAACGATATCGGAAAAGTTTCAACTCAAAATAAAATACTCAAAAAATTGATACCAAATTTTCGGTTTCGTGTGTTTCTTAAAATCAAATCATAACAAACGTGGCAGCACACTACATACGTTAATAACTACTCGTTACCCGTCACGTTACTTGCCAAAATCCGATAAATGTCTTCAATATCTCTGTGCGAGTAGTATGATAGTAGCCTATCACAGGCGGTGTTTTTCCTCATAACTTCCTAACATAAAGAGATAGGATTAAAATACCCTTCCAATATCGTTTGATATCATGTAAAGATGCCATGCCTTTTTATGTATATACCCTTTATGTTACACGTTGTATATGCAGAGGGTTCTCTGAATGAGAGCGTTTGGCAGCAAAACGGTCAGAATGGCGCAAAATGGTGTACGGACAAGTACGTGAGTTTGAGGAGCAGCGCAAAGCTGACCTCGATGCTAAACGCGACCAATTAAAGGCTCGCCCACCTGCTGCCATCACATACAACTACGTCGACGGTGTGCTTACGTGCCCTCAGTGTGCACGAAGTTTCGCCGCCAAGATAGGCTACATAAGTCATCTTCGGGCGCATGAGCGCCAAATCATCGGCTAGGAGTCGAAATGGTCGCCGTGGCCAAAATCGGTCGGGAACGTTAACATCATCATCAATTATGAAAAAAAAATACATACACTTGAATGTTAATATAATTATAACATAGCTAATGAAACTGATACATAAGCGACTGTTGTAAAGAACTCCAAAAGGTTAGGATCGATCGTGGTCGTCAGGAACCCACCATCGTCGGGTCGTTACGCGACTATCCGATTATTGGTAACATAATACAGGCTTACGAATTTACTCCCACACGTAATGTTACCGCGTGCTGACAACGGTACAAATGTTTACTCTTACATAATGTTACCTTTATGATGGGCAATAGAACTAAGTAGTGTCCGCCCGAATGTCCGGTTTCAGTTGAGTTTTGGAAAAAAAATAAACAGAATTTAGTTTAGCTAAACTTGCCGAAATTACCGAAACCGAATGAGCATTCGAAAGTTTTAACGCTTTGATCGGTCATGTTCAGCACGTTTAAGAATGAATGAATCCCATCGGAGCCAATGTCGTGATTCCTTTGTTTGTTGTACGTTTTGTTTTGTTTTGTTTTGGTGGCGAGTTTTCGAGTGATTAATAAATACATATTGTGAGTATTCTTGAGGCGCAACTAGTATTTTTTTCTTAAATAAAGGTTCCTATATTGATTATTTAAATATTAATAAATAATAGATGAAAATGTCGAACACTGCTTAGGTACGGACGACAGCAGGTCAAGCTACACCTAATTGTCAAATATTCCCAATCAACCATGAGCCTTAGTGCTTTAGAGATAAAGTTGAAAATCGGATAAGGAAATCTAACAGATTGTAGTAGCTTGATGTGCTGTCGTCTGTGTCTATTTATTTAAAGAGAAAACAATAAAGACTGGCTGATTATAATAACGTTTTCTTTATTTTTCGCTCAAAATATGATCCTTATAAGGAAGTTTCGGTTTCGATTCCGGTGTTGGGCAGAGTGAGGTGGTGCAGCCTGGGAGAGGCTTGTACTTTGCAGTGATCTGCGATAAGCCTGCTGGATTTACGAAAAAACCTATACAATGCGAGGTCAGTTAAAACTGGACATGTGGAGCTGAACGTGTAGCCGTCGGTACTTACAATCATGCGGTTAATTATGTAACTATCCAATTAAGAGTAACGTAAACAAGATAACAGATTTACTGACTTATTTATTACTTGAGTGTTTTCACGTATTTGTCCGTAACAGCTCCGGATCTACTAAGCGCGTTTCCCAGGTGTAAATTTATTTAATCTTTCGCACATGTATTGTACAAAGGCGGACTTAATGTCTTAGGCATTCTCTACCAGTCAACCACAGGTGGTGAAGAGATTAGATGGGAGATACTTTAGTTGAAAAAATATATAAAAAAAAAGCTCTTAACACTATTTTAAAAAATACTACAAATATTAGATCTAATCGTTTAGTGGATGTCTGCACCTGGCTTAGAATTTTTGGATTATTTTTTCAATCTGTCAAATTTTAACATTATCCCTGAAACATTAAGGTTCAAGGTCGATTGGGCAAATTTGACAGTATCCGTGAACTTGACCTGCTGGTACCTGTATAAGACAATGTTCCTAAGGATGTATTCTTTCAGTGTTTTTGTTATATTTTTCAGGAGACGAACAAAATACATTTTTTCGCAGTCATTTCAAGTAAAACATATACGGGCGGGAAGCCGATGGATGCGGGCAGCCCAAGACAGGTCAGCGTGGAAAGCATTGGGGGAGGCCTTTGTCCAACAGTGGACATCTACAGGCTGAAGAAGAAGAAGATTTACGGGCACTTTTGTATTGTGAAAGTGTCAGTATGATGAAGTTAGTCGCTCATTGCAAAGCGTAAGTAACTGTGGAGAAGAACAGGTATAAAACTCTACGGACACAGCCGGCACAAGTTACCACCCACCAGACAAAGTCTTGCCGCCAAGCAATTCGTCGTGTTCCGGCATGATGTCTGGTGAAGCCGCACGGAGGGCGGGTCTGAGCAGTTGTGTTGCGATGTGTGCCGCGTACGATGCGCCAAATGTTGTTGTGTCGGGAATCTGGTCGTGGAGGGTCTCCAGATCAATTTCCCTCTGGCGCAGCATCGTTAGTCGTGTTGTTGGGTTTAACATTGCAGGACCTTGCTCAACTGCCATCTTCCTTCCTATTCGCTTAGATTTATTTTTTATTGAGTGAATAGGCTGAATAAACTAGCGCGCTTTACCATCAACGATTGCGTCACAGCTTACCATCAGACGGGATCGAAGTTTGGTCGTGGAGGGTCTCCACATCAATCTCCCTCTGGCAAGCATAGATGGTTGTATTGTTGGATTTAAGATTGCCTCACCTCGCTCAATTGCCGTCTTCGTCCCTATTCACTCAGTTTTTGAGTGAATAGATTCTTAATAAACTAGCGTGCTTTAACATTAACGATTGCATCACTGCTTAACATTAGGCGGGATTGCGGTCAAGCGGAAGGAGATGGTGGAATTAAATCATGCAATTCCCTCGTAGAACACCGACAGGCTGGCTCTTCACCTGTGATCTAGGCTTTGGAGACCAGTACACACTAATATGATTATGGTGATTTTTCGAGGTAGACACTGTAAGCAGGCCCGTGTGGTTCTTCTACCTCTATAGTCAGAAGTGCACATTGCATAAAAGTATATAAGATAAGTTTATGCAATGCACGCCAAATTTTATATGCACGCCACTGACTATAGGTACAGTGGCGTGCATATAAAAGTATAAAATGTCTGGGTCATAGGCTTCACTCACGAATTGGCTTGTATTAACGAATGTCAAGGGAACAGCTGTTTTGATAGGTATCACGTTATCAAGCCCGGACCATAACTCATAGTGGAACTAGCGCTGTGTTTTGTGGACAAATGATTAATGATCGTTGTTTATTGTAAAGTAATCAAGTTGATATTGATAATAGTTTTGGTTGCCGAATGCAGAGGGAGTTGGAGAATGGACCTAATAGTTGCCGATAGTTCAGAGAAGATTAAAGTTGCAGGCTTGAACCCTGCACTGTAGGGTGATTGCTTAATATATGTCATCATCATCATCATCTCAGCGTTAATCCCAGTCGCATCCGTAGCTTTTCAGTGTTCAACATCTAGTGGCAGTCGTTACGGGTTGTTGGAGCCCTCAAAAGTCCAACAATTGGTCTAACTGCAATGCTTCGATGTCGCCTTCGGGTTGTGGAGGTCAGACGGCAGTCGCTTCACGGAAAATGTCGAAGTTTAGCCATATCAGCAGTTGGACTGGTAAAGCGGACCCCAGACTCCAATGCTGAAAAGGCTTCGGATGCGACTGGGAATAACGCTGGGATGATGATGATGATGCATCCGTAGCTTTTCAGCTTTGGAGTCTGGAGTCCGCTTTACGAGTCCTAACTGCTGATTTTGGCTAAACTTCGATATTTTCCCCGAAGCAACTGCCGTCTGACCTCCACAAACCGAAGGCGATATCTAAGCATTGCAGTTAGACCAATTGTTAGACTTTTGAGGGCTCCAACAACTCGTAACGACTGCCATTACATGTTCGTATGGCAACCGGGATCAACGGCTTAACGTGCTTTCTGAGGCACGACCAGACCAGTGAAAATATTCATATTCATGCATACAAATATTTGCACTGTGCGGGGATCGAACCCACGCCTCCTTGCGCAACGGCCGCGTTCCCTACCGCTACGCCACGGAGGCTATCAGCTTAATTTATGTATACAGGTAGTTTCTGCCGGGTATCGTTGACCGTCGAATCTTCGTGATGGCCTAGTGGTTAAAACACCAGCCCCTCAAGTATGAGTGTGCAGGTTCGATTCCAGGTCAGGTAAGTACCAATGTAATTTTTCTAAATTATATGTACTTTTCTAAGTATATTTTGGACACCAATGATTGATTAAAAGGAGAAGGAAAACATCTTGAGGAAACCTGTGATTACGATCAATCCTTCTATGTATGAGAGGAGATCTGTGCCCAGTAGCGGGACGATAAAAAAGAAAAGGTTGATGATGAGTCTCGGTGGTGACATCCGTCTTCTCTTCTGGCGTGGGATGAATTAGGCGATTATAAAAGAAACTTAAATTATTATTTTACTAGCTTTCGGTTATATCGCGCTTTTTAGATTTCCCTCGGGAATCTCAATTTTTTTTCAATAAAAGTTTGCCAAATTTTTCCGGGATAAAAGGTAGCCTATGTTCTTTCTCAGGGTCTAAATATCTGTGCCAAATTTCATCAAAATCGGTTGAGAGGTTTAAGCGGGAAAGCGTAACAGACAGACAGACAGACAGACAGACCGACAGACAGACAGACAGACAGACAGAGTTACTTTCGCATTTATAATATTAGTATGGATTATTTTGTTAGTATCAAACACAAAGAATTACTAATCGTTATATTTACGTAAGTTATAAGGATATGACAGATCTGATGCCTTTCATTAAAGTACATTCTCAGCTTGACCTACTGTTGACAAAGCTTTGTGCAAAAGATCTTAAGATATTAATGTTATATTGCAATTATCTAATACTAGAGTAATGTTTGATTATATCTTTAATTATTACAGCTTTGAATTTCAGTATATTTCAGTCATTTTGTTTAGTTTTGAAATTACATAATTCCTGGTGAAAGGTTTCTTTTAGTGGTAGTTTCAAAATTGTTTTCAATGTCCTTACGTTAGACGTGTCTATAACGAAACATTAAAATTTAATTTAATTTTTAAAATTGACGTTATTTTAAGTTATTGTTAATGCTTTTTTTATTATTATAAACTAGTGTAGATGGTAAGCAGTGACGCAATCGTTGATGGTAAAGCGCGCTAGTTTAATCAGCCTATTTACTCAATAAAAAATAAATTTCAGCGAATAGGAAGGAAGATGGCAGTTGAGCAAGGTCATGCAATGTTAAACCCAACAACAAGACCAATGATGCTGCGCCAGAGGGAGATTGATATGGTGACCCTCCACGTAACAAACTCGCGACACAACAGCATTTTGTGCATGTCCCGGCACACATCTCAACAGAACTGCTCAGACCCGTCCTCCGTACGGCTTCACCAGACATCTTGCCGGAACACGACGAACCGCTTGGCGGCAAGACTTTGTCTGGTGGGTGGTAACTTCAGCCGGCAGCCGATGTTATCGCCTACCACCGAGCGAATCTTGTCACTATAAGTAGGTACTTACGTAGATGAAAAAGTCACAAAAATATTTGAACTGGTAGGGAACCTAAACTTTATTCTATAGTAATTAAAGTTATTTTTGTTATCTAGCATCAATCATTTGCTTAGCTTTTTGTGTGATGTAATTCACTACATCATAATTCCAGTCGTTGAGACTGGAATTATGATGTAGTGAATTGTAAAATGTAGTGAACAACGGCTTAACGTGCTTTTTGAGGTACGGAGAGTTCCTGATAGGACGATATAATCAGATGTCAAATTAAGATATTTGAATGACGTGTTTATAAATGACACGGTGATTCTAAATAAGTTACCTTACGTCAGGCGAAGTGTTCCACGCGCGCCACTCTTAGACGTCACGAGGGGAGTCCTACACCTCACTCCCCCCCTGACCCGAGAAGGCCCAGGGTGGCAGGCCAGTACTAATCGGGGGTTGCGGAAGCAGTATTTTTTCTCGCAACCCCCGGTGTAGGTGTGAGATGGAACACCGGGGTGGTTTTTTAGTCAGTAAGAGTCCGACAGACCCCGTCACCCGCCCCAGGGCGGCGGACATTTATGAGGATTTTCCACCCCGAAGAGAAAAAAAAAGAAACCTAATTTGACAGCACTGTACTAATATTTATGATATGTCCTTTTTATAATGAAATAGAAGCCTTTGATTCGATCGAGATCTGGACTGTAATGCAGTCTCTCCAGCGGTGCCAAGTAGATTATATTGAGGCGCTGAAGGGTTTGTACGAAAACACCACCATGTCAGTCCGAATACAGGATCAAACCTCGAAAATAATACTTCTGCAGCGTGGTGTCAGACAGGGAGATGTTATGTCCCCGAAACTGTTCACAGCTGCATTGGAGGATGTCTTCAAGGATGTGGATTGAAATGGACTGGGCATCAACATCAATGGTGAGTACATTTCATACCTTCGATTTGCTGATGATATCGTGGTCATGGCTGAGACCGCGGAGGATCTGAGTACAATGCTCGAAGATCTCAGTAGAGCCTTTGAGCGAGTCAGTCTTAAAATGAACATGGACAAGATGAAAGTCATGTCTGTTGCCCATGTTGTACCGACTCCTATAAAGATTGGAGACTGTTCTCGAATTTATTGACAGTTACGTATACCTGGGACAAACTATACAGTTAGAAGGTCCAAATTCGAGAAAGGAGTCAATGGTCGCATCCGACTCGACTGGGCTGCTTTCGGGAAGCTACGTAAAATCTTCACTGTCTCAAGACAAAAGTCTTCGACCAGTGTGTGTTACCTGTGATGACTTGTGGAATTGAGACGTGGTCGTTAACAATGGGCCTTATAATATGCGGGGGGCGCAGGACTGGTCGTCGTGGAGATCCTTGGGGGAGGCATATGTCCAGCTGTGGACGTCTTTCGGCTGAAATGATGATGATGAGAAAGGAAAATATTTATTGAACTTAAATGTAGTTTAGTTCATGAACAAGAGAATTGGTGCCATTGGAAACAACTTTATACGTCATTAAATAAAATTACCTTAAAAACAGCTATATTTTAAGCGAAAATAACAAAACTAAAGTAGGGTAATTCGAACAACGTACTATGTAGTAGACAAGATTGACAAAAAAATAATATAAACAAAGTAAATAATATGTAATAAATTATGAATGAACAGTCCGCACCTTGTTCTGGATTTCTAGAACCATACCACAACTATGAATTAATATGTCGTCACATCTGCATATCTATTTTCCCACGTCGAATTAACATAAAATATTAATCTGACCTTAATAAAAACCAAAGTTTCTTTTTTAATTTTTGAAGGTGAAGAGCATTGCTTTAATTAAAAAAGGAGTATTCGATTCGATTCGTGGTTATATGTCCACGATTTTCTCAATTTATTAAAGAAAGGTTTGGTATACAGGGTGTATCTGACATCGTAACGCAAACTTCGCGAAAAGGCTAGACCGCATGCCACTAATAAAATTATGATAGTCATTTATGTCGTTAATGAACGGTTACAGAATACACACTGTTTAAAAAAAAGTGTCGGCTCGGCTTTTGAACGTTGCAAGCGTGCCGCCGTACGAGTTTGTAGGTATAATGTTGATCCCTGATGTGAACTCAATTAAATCAGCTGATAAGATCGTTTTTCGGGTTTTGTTTTCATTGCGCTTTTTTTATGTAATTAGCGAATAATTTAATTTTGACTTTAAAATCTTATTGGGTTATAAAAGTATATCAATTGTGAATGGTCTGAAATGAAAAAAAAATACATTTATTTTTTTTAAATCATGAAAAAGCCGACGAAAAGTTCCACCACTGGGGGGTTCAGAATCATGTATTGGATCCATGGTACTCGTTTGTGCGTCGATGTCAGATACACCTTTTATAATATAATACGATCTGCAGGGTAATTGCGTAACACATTAACAGTAGCGATGGGTTTCATTTTGATAGTTTAATAACATTCATTTCATTGCAGTTTTTACGTTGATTTTTCGAACAAATTTACTAAGTAATGGATTAGGTAGTAATAAGCTTCAAATTATATCTTGGACACCAATGACTGGTTACAAGGTGAAGAAAAACATCTTGAGTAAACCTGGACTTCGCCAACCCGCGTTGAGCAAGCTTGGTGATTACGCTCAATCGTTCTCTGTATGAGAGAAGACCTGTGCCCAGCAGTGGGATGATAAAAAAGCTTGACGATGATGATGAAGCTTCAAATTTATTCAAATTGATAGTAATTAGTGTGTTACGCAATTAGGGTGCTAATAAAGATAAGATATTCGGAGACAGACATTGTAGACAATAAGTAGTAAATAGCGGCAGCTGACCTGCAATTTGTTGCGATCGAATGTCTTTTGAATTTCATAACGTAACCCCTTAAATTAACTCATTTGAATTTATGACGCTTTTAATTAAACCTAAAAGAATCAGGGTTGGTTAATATCTGAAACACTTTATATTTTACTATAAGTCTACCAAATCTGAAATGTTTCCTAATCCGTTCCTATGTTGTGGTATTTTAATTTTGCCGTGTTATAATGGCTTCCGCCAAAGCTACGTACATAGTTGCGTTTAATTGTCATTCTCCTGGCGATACTTGTGAATTCTATCTTACTTGTTTTATGCCGATTTTTGTTATTTATTTGTTAAGTATGTTATTGTTATGTTTTTATTTTGTTATCGTTATTAACATTATCTATCGAGTTATTAAAATTTTACATTAAAGCCATTGGCGCCGATTCTCTTTTTCACAAACTGAATTAATTTTAAATTAAGTGTTCTTTCTATTTCATTAAAAAAAGGATAGAAGATAATATTTCAATTTAGGTAATCCTGTCAAATTAAGATACTCACTAGACATTTAAGATGCAATTACAAACATAGTGACCAAAATACGTCAATTTATGTCAGGAGTAGACTAATTTGACAGGTTTAAATTAAAATTTTATCTTCTATCCTTTTCTTTATGAAATCGAAGTAAAAAGATGCAGTTAACTTAAATTTAATTTAGTTCGTGAACGAGGGAATCGGGACCATTATTAATAATTCTTCTATTAACACGAATGTAGTGTAACAGTCTAATATTAAAATAGCATAGCAATGGAGGCAATAGAGGAAGTTTAATTTCAATCGCCACGTCATCAGCCTCGGTAGCGCAGTAGGCAGCGCGTAAGTCTCATAATCTTAAGGTCGTGAGTTCGATCCTCACCCGGGGCATATATTTTTGCGATTATTATCTTTTATTTTTCCTATGGTCGACTTCGTAATTATTAAGTAATTTGAATAATTTATGCTTGTATTTATTAGTTGGAGTAAAACGGACGATATTTTTGGTATATTTAAGCGGAAAAAAATTGTTATTTAGATATTGATTAAAACTTCGAAATATTTTCCACTTTATCGCTAAAGCATTAAAGTTCAAGATTGATTGCGAAAATTTGACTCTTCGGGTGTCTTGACCTGTTTGCGTCTGAACAAGAAGTAAGCATTATTTATCGATACTAATATATAAAGCTGAAGAGTTTGTTTGTTTTCAACGCGCTAATCTCAGGAATTACTGGTCCCATTAGAAAAATTATTTTTGCTTTGGATAGCCCATTAATCCATAGGCTACATAACATCACGTTCCGACCAATTGGAGCGGAGCATATAAAAAAACATATCGTTACATACGCGGGTGAAACCGCATGGAGCAGCTAGTAAAATATAAAATAAAAACTAGCCCAGGGTGTCGTACTACGCACAGTGGCGGGTTTCATGGTCGGGATGAATATTTCCACATGAATAGTATGGTTCATAGTTTTTTTTATTATTACCCGACTGCCAGGAGGGTTATGTTTTTAGCGCCTATCTTGTATGTATTTTAGTATATTCTTATATCTATAGTATATTCTTCATTACCTAGTATCTCCAGAACCGCTGAACGGATTTTCACATTTGAGGTATCGTTAGATTTGCCCTAATTGCCCAACTGCTACTATATAGGTGACATTTTAAAAAAACCAAAATGGCGGATGTATGACGCCATATTGTGAGATATAAAGAAATAAATTTCTACCAAGCATATCGAGTGGGATATCAAAATGAAGGATTTTAAACACTGATTCTAAATATGTATTTAACTTGATATTAAATGGAACAAAAAAAAGAATTACATATTTTTTTCTGCCAAGCATACCTATATTACCTATCGAGTTGGGTATCAAAATTAAGGATTTTAATCGCTGATTATAATAAATATATTGATTGTAAATATATTTTATATAAAAAAGTCTTTAAATATAAAATTGCCGTTTAATAGGAAAAAAAAAATCTTTTGTATTAAATGAAGTAATTACCCATGCAAGTTTCTACCTTTTCAGTTCGTTAGAATTTTATGCAGGCGGGTTTTTGTTTTTAAATAATATTTTTATAGTCTCTAAATCATGCATTCGTATTGCCTTTGTATTCATTTATCTACTTCTTTCTTCTTTCACATATAAAGTGAAAGAAGAAAGAAGTAGATAAAAGAAAGATAACTTTCATTATAAACTTTACCTGTAACAAAGAATGTAATAAAATCCTAGAAATCAATTGTTTCCTACTTCTAATTCTCATTTCGAAATATAACATTGTATGTATATGTACCCATTTAGTTTAGATGACTGGACTATAATTTAGTTATGTATCTTGGAGCTGATCTGATGCTGGAGCTAGGAGGTTGATGGTAAACGTCACGAGTTTGATATGTTGTCAGTTAATTAAATTATTACTTATATAATTTCAAGTTCGTTTTAATGAGTTTTTTTTTAAACTATTGTTACGACATATTGTTTAATAATGGGATCCAGCAATACCTCTCATCACAGATATCTCTTCGCCTCTACCCCACACACACACATACATGGGCACTGGATTATTTTTCTTGTACAGTAAACTGCCCTGCAAAAAACCTGCTGAAGTCGTGGTAGCCTAGTTGTTAAAACACCAGTCTCTCAAGTATGAGTATGCGGCTTTGATTCCAGGTCAGGCAAGTAGGTACCAATGTATCCTTTCTAAGTTATATGTACTTTTTAAGTATATCTTGGACACCAATGATTGATTATAAGGTGAAGGAAAACATCTAGAGGAAACCTGGACTTGTCTGTAATCGCCAACCCGCAATGAGTGTGAGAGGAGACCTGTGCCCAGCAGTTGGACGGATGATGATGATGAAACTGCCCTGCATTGTCCTTGCAACTCTTTTCTAAGCAAAGACACCTTCGCCCTTAATCACCATATTAAGTAAACAAATCGCCATCCTACCTACCTAGTTGGCAATTATCACACATAAGTATTATAGAATGTTTCCGCATCAGTTTACAAAGAAGGAAAATGCATTACGATCATCATTATCAGCAGGAAGTGTCCAAGGCCCTGCCAATGAACCACGAGCATGTCGTGTGGAGTAATTACTGATAAAGTAGGATATCTTTATAAATAGGTGCCTAGTATTTGTAAATTTCTATTGATTGTTTACATAAATAGCGACGACGACGTAGATAATTATAGCAAAATTACATTATACTACGTATTTGCTATTTCAAGTTCAATAAATATCAACTTTATGTCAATGATTCAATTAAGTTGATTTCAGAATTACTACCATTTGAAGTTGTAGCGTAAACTGTATTTTATTGTGTACGAATCAAAGTTATTTTTTCCATTTTTTAAATATATTTATGAACCAGTTGTACGCAGTGATGCAATCATTGATGGTAAAGCGCGCTAGTTTATTAAGACCCTAATGACTCCAAAAAACTGACTGAATAGGAAGGAAGACGGCAGTTCAGCGAGGTGTTTGCAATGTTAAATCCAAAAACACGACCAACGATGCTGCGCCAGAGAGAGATTGATCTGGAGACCCTTTACGTCTAAACTTCCAACACAACGATATTTGGCGCATCGTACCCGGCACAAATCGCAACACAACTACTCAGACCCGTCCTCCGTACGGCTTCACAGACACCATGCCGGAACGCAACGAATCGCTTGGCGGCAGGATTTGTCTGTCCATAAACTCATATACCTATGTTTACAGTCTATGGTGAATATATCGCAATGCTACGCTAAAGTATTGTTTTGAACGGGCTAACAGCCGCATGGGCTATGATAAGCTACACTTGCCGCGGTCGGTTTGTAGATGGGCAGCGTTGGATCCATTAGGGAGAAGGAGTGAAGTTGCTAACCCTCCAAAAGAAACCAGTCCCTCCGTGACAGATGTTAAACATGAAAACAAAATAAAGAAAGTGTACACTATAAAATGTTTCAAATTTCTGTGAATTGTGATAAATTTTGATTTTACGCATGTTTTTAAGGAAGATGACGACAATGTACCGAAATACCTTTTGTCTTCGTAGGAAACTGGATAAACAGTATAATCATTTAATTAAATTTACTCAAAATATATTCTTCAGATCTCCTTGGACCGTTCTGGCGTCTCCTTTATCTTGTTGACTCACTATTAGACGTGGGTTCAGTTGACTTCTTCATCCGTAAGCTGGCGTTCTGCCAGGGTCCTTCTTTGTTTGAAAGGATTATAATATAATGATATCTGTTCCTTAGCAACTCCTTGATTCGTTCTTTCATTCACCATTTTGCTGTATTGCTGTTAGTTCCGACTTTGTTTGTAGTAAAAAATCTATAACCAGATGCTCATTTGTTTGTAATCAGAGTAGCATATCTCGTATTTATAACGTTCTCAGTCTCAATCTGACAAAAATACCTGTTTACCATGTATTTTTAACAAGTATTTCTCATTGACTTCCTTATCATAAGATGAGAAATTGAGCAAACACTGCTCGAATAGAAGCAGTGTGTTAGAAAGGCAGTTATTTAGACACTTCTGCAGCTTTCTGTATGCTACACAAAATCATGATTGATTTATTCATCTGATGCTTAAACGATGCCCAGGGTAAGTAATAACCAGATCAAACAGACGGTGACCAGATCGGACCTCTCCCGAAACAAGTTGCCATCTCTAAACTTTCAGCCACAATAACGCAGTAAGTGTCGAGGTCACTCGCTCACACTGGCGTGGCCAAGATCTTGGTACATGACCTCCGAGGCGCGTCGGGAGCATACTAAACAGATTGTGCGAATATTTGCTTTATTTTCGGAGCTTCCAATATTATGATGTTGGAGTATTTGTGTCTTGTTTCTAGAGGTTTGTAATGATAGAGAAAGATAGGTATGTATATACAACGTGTAACATAAAGGGTATATACATAACAAAGGCATGGCCTCTTTACATGATATCAAACGATATTGGAAGGGTTTTTTAATCCTATCTCTGTATGTTAGGAAGTTATGAGGAAAAACACCGCCTGTGATAGGCTACTATCATACTAGTCGCACAGAGATATTGAAGACATTTATCGGACTTTGGCAAGTAACGTGACGTGTAACGAGTAGTTATTAACGTATGTAGTGTGCTGCCACGTTTGTTATGATTTGATTTTAAGAAACACACTAAACCGAAAATTTGATACCAATTTTTTGAGTATTTTATTTTGAGTTGAAACCCTTCCGATATCGTTTGATATTATCTAAAGATGCCATGCCCTTGGTATGTATATACCCTTTTTGTTACACGTTGTATAATTTTATGTGGTGTTAGCAGTTCGTTTAGATATCAAAAGGAAATTATAATTATTAAGTAATTATTACCGGATTTAAGTACAGAAGTACCAAAATGATTAAGAAAAGAAAAGAGAACAAAGATGTTTATTTGCGGTAAATATGATGCGGAGAAAGAACACAGACACAATAAAAAGAGCAAGTTAGTGAAAATATACGTCATATGACACGAGCAGTGGTGGAAATGTTGAGCGCGAGAGATATTATATATCTATAGCGAACACATGTGTACAGAAACGCATGCATTCCCCCTTCCCTCATTCTTATACTCTGATAGAATTGCAATCGGACAGTAGAGCAGGACCAACAGGACCTTATCACGCCGCCAAGTTCAAAACTCCCAATCGATATTTTTCTAAAAAACCCTATAACACTAACCAACACCCTAATTGCGTAACACAACATTACTATCAGTTGGAATCATTTTGAAGCTTATTGCTATTCCATTGCTCCATATGTTCAAAATTGTGTCTGCTCAACAACATAATTAACGGAATGAATGCTGTTGAATTGTCAAAATGAAACCCATTCTAATGATAATGTGTTACGCAATTAACCTGCTCACCTGGGACACAAACCCAGAATACCATGTTCGGCAGTCGCGCTTGCCAACACGTGGTCATCGGAGCTGTTTTACTATTATTATAGTGGGGCGAGTCTATTTCCATTCTCTATCAGTCATCATCTCGGTGTTCACACCCTTTCTAAGCATATGATCTTTCACGCAGTGCAAATATTTGTATGCATGAATATGAATATTTGCTCTGGTCTGGTCGTGCCATACGAACATCTAATGGCAGTCGTTACGGGTTGCTGGAGCCGTCAAAAGTCCAACAATTGGTCTAAATGCAATGCTTCGTTCGATATCGCCTTCGGGTTGTGGAGGTCAGACGGCAGTCGCTTCACGGAAAATATCGAAATTTAGCCAAAATCAGCAGTTAGACTGGTAAAGCGGACCCCAGACTCCAAAGTTGAAAAAGCTTCGGATGCGACTGGGATTAACGCTGAGATGATGATGATGATGGTCCTGCTCTTCTCTCCGATTGCAATTCTTATTCGTTTCTAATGGAAAAACCCAGAATACCATGTTCGGCTGTCGCGCTTCCAAACACGTGGTCTACGGAGCTGTTTTACTACATTTTCATTCTCCTGCCCCCATGTAAATTTATTGAGGAGCGAGCCGCTACATGCCTTCCATACTCTATCAGTCATCATCTCGGCGGTCACACCCTTTCTAACCATCTTTCCCACAGACCATCCACTGTATCTTTGGTCTTGCTCTACTCTTATAGACATAAAAATAAACACAACGTGACTTCTCATTCAAAAAATCTCAAGTAAACAGTCCTTGATGTTATTATAACAACATTATAGTTTACGCCATGAACTCCCGGATGGGCAATAATCACTTGTTTTAAACGTAGCGGAAGGCACCTACTGCTGAGTCAACTAATAAATCAATATAAGGCGTTAGGTGTGCTTTAGAGGAAGCCGTATTATGTAACCCAGTTCTTTTGGACTAATATTGATGTCAGGGAAACGAATTTGGCAAGAAAGAGGATTTAATTTCCAAGGTTTATTTATGGAATACCTGTAGAGGGTAAGTTGGCTTATATCTAACCTGATACGGGAACAGAATACATATATTTTTTTTTATATATAATTTATAAACTAGTGCTCCCGCCTGATGATAAGCAGTGATGCAATCGTTAATGGTAAAGCGCGCTAGTTTATTAAGAACCTATTCATTCTAGCCTTGAAGACATTTAAATTGTAGTCCGACGGAAACTCCGCCGCTGGCAAATTCCAGTCCCTCGATGGACGCGGTATAAAAGACGAGGCGAAACGCTTCGTTCGGATCGACAACAACGTAAGGGTGGTAATTAATGATGATTGTATTTATTTGCCAAAACTAAGAGATCATGTCATAACCATCCTCCTTATTTTTCCAAATTATTTTGAGGTTGGCTTCCAGTCTGACCGGCTGCAGCCGAATATTTACACGAGGCGACTGCCTATCTGATCTTCTCAACTGTTTGCTTCTGGGTAATAAGATAGCCCTTGACAATATTGGTTATCATACTTTCGGGCGTCTGATAACATGTAACAACTGCCAATAATCCACTAAAGACAGATGCGACCAACGGCTTGGCGTAGGTACTTTCCGTGGCCGGCCAGTACTCGACAACTGGCTCGGGAGGAGGCACGGCTCCCTGTCGTTCAGGGTGACGCAGGTACTGTCGAGGCACGGCTGCTTCAGCAAGTACCTGCAACGCATAGACGGGGAGCCGGACGCTCGGTGCCACCACTGCGTCCAATGCGGGGAGGACACGGCGCAGCACACGCTCTCCGAGTGTGTAGCTTGGGAGGAGCAGCGCCGTCTCCTCAAAAACGAAGTAGGAGGGACCTGACGCTGCCGGCAGTGGTGCGGAGGATGGTCGGTAGCGCAGAGTCGTGGGTCGCGGTGGTCTCCTTCTGCGAGAACGTGATGTCGTGGAAGGAAGCTGCGGAACGGGAGAGGGAGATCTCACCTCCCTTCCTTCTCAGAAGGAAGGGAGGTGAAATCTTCCGTCAGAATCTTCCCTGTCTTCGCAGAAGACGCACCGGGCCCCGAAGAAGAGCGGATGACGCCCTCATCCAGTCCCCATGAATGGGTCCAGGGGCGAAGGATATGGGGAAGTCCCCGCTCCCTTATTCATTGGACTTCGAGGCGGAGGCGCGCGCGTATGTCGGCGTGCGCCTCAAAGGCGATGCACGGGGTAGTTTACTCACTACCCCGTGCAGGAGGCGAGGCCCGGACAGACCAGGCCGGCACGACAGTGTGGGGCCGCGGCAGAATCAAGGACTCCCGCGGCTCCGTGCGCACGTGACCGGAGAGACACCGGGGTGGTTTTTAGTCAGTAGGAGTCTGACAGACCCCGTCGCCCACTCCAGGGCGGCAGATATCCATTGAGGATTTTCCACCCCGGAACAAAATAAAAAAAAAAAATAGTGGATTGTTGGCAGTTGTTACATGTTATCAGATGCCCGAAAGTATGATAACCAATATTGTTATGTAAAGATCGTCAAAAATCCACCGATCAACCACAACAAGCACAGCTTAACCTGACACTGAAGCCACATGAGGCCAAGCCCCTAGTGGATTCACTATAGTCAACAAAGGTGCCATGGGTAGGTACTACTTAGAGGAAAATCAGCGGCAATGTTTATAGAATAACAGTAATTAATCAGTATATTGACCTCTTCAATCGCAGCTTAACCTCAGCCGGTTAGATCACAGCCCATTTAACCACGCCGTATGTCTGAATCATTATTTGTAGCGACTGTGGGATTGAGTACATCGCAAGTTAGTACTCGTACACTACCAAGGTTTCATGCTTGAGTAAATCGTTCAAACAAAAAAGGATTAAACAGTCTTCTTTTTAAAACCGTAATTCCTATGACTCGGGAAAATCAAACAAGGGTTGTTTTTTATTATCATAGAGGAGGAAACTAAATATAAATAGATTTAAGACAGTAGCGGTCTAAAATATATTTATATTTAGCAACATTTTAGTGCGGTCGAGGTATCAAAGTGGGCCTGTTAGAATACTAGAATACCAGCAACGCTGTATTTATACAACATTTTTTTTTGTTTATGCAAAACCTCAATATAGTTTGTTTAGAATAAGCAGCTGAATCGATTCCAATCATTTTTACACCATGTTATATTTTTCCCATATACATTTAGAAATCGATACACTATAGTTACCGAGCGCGCACGGTAGACATAGTACTCCGAGGTCGCGCAACAGCTGAGGCCAGAGGTCAAAGCCCTGGGCTCGCCCGCCTGAGCGGAACGTGGACCATATTTTTGTCGGGACAGCCAAGTAGGATAACACCCTCATAACTTTGTGGTTTTTCATGATATCTTTTTGAAATTTTGTACATATGTAGATTCTTTACTTAAAAATACTGGAGACGTATTTCGAGCTTCGCGTAAACAAGAAATAATGTTGCATATTCAAATATCGAAACATTTTGCTGACATAGGAGCCCTTTGGCTTCACACAAGTCTTATTTTTTTATTGTTTTTACTTCTTACATGGTATATATATATTTTTTTAGTTATGTTTTGTTAGGTTTAATATCCTTATTTATTATCGTGCGTGTCCCAAATAAATTATACTTTCTTTCTTGCACTCTTTGCTTAAAGATGATTAGATAATTGGCATTCAAACATTGGCATTGGCATTGACAGCCTCCGTAGCAAACGCGGCCGCTGCGCATGGAAGAGCGGGCTTAATCCCCGCGCAGTGCAAAATTGGCGCTGAGATGATGATGAGATAACTGGCATTCACACTTCTGCCAAATATTCTTGCTGTATTCCGCTTGGTGTAGGTCTCTCTGTCAGGTACACGAGTCACAACCTATAATGCTCCACCTCCTATACTATTCTTTGTACCCCAGAACATGCAGCCAAAGTGCGCCTGTCTCCGATAACGATGTGGAAGTGAAGAAGTTTCGGACCAAAAAGATTTGATCGACTCGTTCGTTATAGCTCCATATAACTATGTTCATATAAGGCTTTGGTAGAACTTTACTTCTCTACAGCAGTTTAGACGTAGCAAGAATATAATGTACTCACATCTTAATTGAAAAGAGGTGGTAGGGCATAACATCGATAGAAGGTATGTACCCACTCTACCCACACACAAGACCAAGTCTTGCCGCTAAGCGATTCGACGTGTTCCGGCATGATGTCTGGTGAAGCCGTACGGAGGACGAGTCTTAGCAGTTGTGTTGCGATATGTGCCGGGTATGATGCGCGGAAAATTGTTGTTGTATCGGGAGTTTGTCGTGGAGGTCTCCAGATCAATCTCCCTCCGGCGCAACATAGTTGGTGGTTGTTGGGCTTAAATTTGCATTAACTCGCTCAACTTCCTATCTATTTACTCAGTTTTTTTGAGCGAAACCAGCGCGCTTTACCATCAACAATTGCATCACTGCTTACCATCAGGCAGGATTGCGGTCAAGCACTAGTTTATGGTTATTAAAAAAAAGAGCCCTTGGTGTTTCTTGTCCGTTCTCCATCACAAACATCCACATTTTGGAATGGGCTGGTTACAACTTTCTGACTACTTGACAATTCAAACGCATCTGTAAATGGAATGATTGAAATAAATACTTTCTTTTTGAGATTACATTAGACAAACATCTACGTAACAATTAGGTTGTCATGAACGGTCTACCTGTCCACAGATTACATAATCTGGTTGTGCTAAGTTGCTGACAATGGCTGATAATCCTCCCTTAACTTAATTAGAAAATGACAGTGTGGAGTGACCGGCGTAATCCTGTTATATTCATGTTGAGGGCCAATGAAATTCTGCCATCTGGGTGACGTGGACTGACGTATTGAGTAACAGTTAGTTGGGGCTGGTCATCATTTAGCTTTATTTATTTTATTTTCGTATAACTATGCGAATAAACAACAAAATAAACACTTGTTTTGTTCGGATGGTCGATACCCTGGATGCTTTTAATGTGTGCCTCTTTTTAACCAACTGTAAAAAAGGAGGCAGTTCTCAATTCGTCGTAATTATATTTTTATGTACCTATTTTCATCTATTATTCTAAGACTCCTGGACCGATTTGCAAAATTCTTTTGTTGTTTGAAAGGGTATACTTTCCAAGTGGTTCCATAGTCACCAGGTCAGGATCTGATTATGCAAGGCCAGAGAAATCAAGGGGAACTTTCAAAAATCGTAGGGGTGACTAGTGCATTTCTAAGTATTTTTATTAAGTATTTTTTTTAGATCGATCTCACTTAGTAAAAATATAATTTAGAAGAGTGTGTTTAGAGTTTCTTACCCGTTCTTCTTCCTAGGTACCTACTACGCTATGCAATGGGCAACAAGCTCCATTACTTACTTCAACTTGACAGTGCAAAAGTGTGTGTAATTTTGGTTTATTTAAAATAAATGGCTTGAATTTGAATACAGGCTCACCATCCATAACACAATCTACTAAACTATACTTGTTAAATTTTAAATACAGTTAGGTACTTAAGATATATCTCAGCTTACCTCTCCAGGGGATTCTGACGTGATGTCACGATAAATTACGCTAATTGATGTATATGTAGATGTGTCGATCGAGGAGGAACGAGATGCTTGTATGAAAGTTGATGTAGAAATCAAAAGGTAAAGTTAACTGACCTGAGCCGTCGACACATTCAAGGGTTTCTATTTATTTTCTAGGATGTACTAATAGAATTACGAAGTATTAGTTCCATCAGTCAGGTATTCGTATTTTTACGTAACATAAAATCACGCCAGCAACCTGCGAAAGGATAGGCAGATATATATTTTTAGGATGAATTATTTTACTGGTTATGTTTGGGTTCCAAGAACAAGCGGGGCAGCACCTACACACAAACCCAGGGTCGGAATTACTTACGTACTTAATCGCCCGTGACTTTCCCACTGTTGTTGTTACAGGACTCTTCTCTGTAAGATGGAGTGGACAGTAAGCGCTTTGGTGGATGTTACATGTCTTCGATTTTTTTTGTTTCAGGACAGGTCTGCTGCCACACGAAGTTTTCCGTCACTATTTTGGAGCAGTGAGAGTAAAGTCGGAATTGGTACTGAGAAATTCCTGATAGAAAACCTATAACACTTTTCCGCGCCTTGGGAATCTAATTCGTTTCGCTTCTTCTTTTATACCGCGTACATCGAGGGACTGGAACAATTTGCCAGCAGCGGTGTTTCCGTCACACTAAAATTTGAGTGTCTTCAAAGCTAGAGTGAATAGGCTCTTAATAAACTAGCGCGCTTTACAATCAACGATCATATCACTGGTTACCATCAGTCGGGATTGCGGTCAAGCGCTAGTTTATAATTTATGAAAAAAAAACCAGGGCCAGCTCAGCAGTAGCGCTTGCGACCACTAAACCAACGAGGCAGCACCCATTTGTTTCTATAACAGAACCCAAGACACCACATTCGGCAACCGACCTAGCAACCACTACATCATAGTACCTGTTGTGAAAGCTGACATTTACAATGTAAAGCCCCATGAGGCCCGTGTCAACGTACATTTAACTGATCTTTGATTACATTACAAGGTCACTGTATTGTAATTATTAATTTGATTACATTCTAATAATGTCAGTAGTCAGTTTGCAATGCAATGCCGTTTTTATTGGTGTGAAATTAAGTATTTTCACTTTTTCAAGTCACAATTTTTTAAGAATATACAGTATGTTAACTAACAGAGGGCGTTCCCGTTAACCCGAAATAGTATAGCATACATACACGCTAAAAAAAATATTTCCATTCGAAAACAAAATGTTTTAAATTTTTTTCCAATAAGAAAATATTCAATAAAAATTTTAAATTGACATGTAAAAGAAACACACTGTACACGCGAACATGAAAGACGGCAACGTCGCAATTTATTTATACATGACGACTTCTATTTTGATTTAAAACAGGAGGTTTCAAATTTATTTCCAATTAGAATTTTTTTTTATTCGGATTTTTTTATGCTTTTTTTTCTATGCTGATATTTTTATTTTAATCTATTAATGATATATATTAACGAGTTTAAGGGAACGCCCTCTGTTATTTAACATACTGTATATAGCATAATGGTATGTACCTATAAATTCGCATTATTGAAATGCGATTGACTCGCTTATTTTTTAACTAGCTTTCCGCCCGCGGCTTCGCCCGCGTGGAGTTCGGTTTTATCGCGCTTTTTAGATTTCTCAGAATCAGAATCAGAATCAGAATTATTTATTTGTGAAACATAGGTGAAGAACATATATACATTAATCATACATGTCAAGGTCTTAAATAGATAAGTGTTGCACTATGTTTTGCCATTGTTGACATACAAATATTAAAGTTAGGTTCATCAAAGTTAAAATTTTGTATCAATTTTATACAAATACACTAAAATATTCAATTTAATAATGTCCAAGAAAGAAAAACAAAAAACACACACAAGAAGATCATAACAAAAATTATTCGTCCGTTACATTGATAATTTAGATTAATAAAATTACAGAACTTAATCAAATAGTCATCCAAAATTAAAATAGTCATCCAAGTCAACATTAGTAAAATAAATTTATAAAATTACAGAATTTTATCAAATAGTATTATCATTAAAATAGTCATCCAAGGTATAATAACTTTTCTCAACTAATAACTTGTGAAGACACTTTTTGAATTTCTTTAGGGGCATACATTTTATGGCAGCAGGTATTTTATTAAAAATTTTTGGTGCAACACCAAAGAAACTCTTTTTCATTAATGCAGTATTACATTTCAACGTACATAGTTGATCTTCATATTGACTCCGAATGGGGGTCTTCTTAACTGTAGAAAATTTTGTAAACAAATGTGGATTGGATTTTACAAATAATGCAGTTTCTAATATATATATAGCTGGTAACGTTAATATTTTTAATTTCTTGAAGTAGGGAACGCAACTATCTGTTGACTTTAAATTAAACATGGATCTTACGCACCTTTTTGCATCCTAAACACCAGATCTCTATTTGTTGATTGCCCCCAGAAAACAATACCATAACGGAGAATAGAGACTACAAGTCCATGATAGGCTGTTAACAGTGTCTCAGAATTAACTCTCTTAGACAATTGAAATAATAGATACGCAGATTTACTCAGTCGTTTACAAACCACTTCCAGGTGAGGTTTCCAAGTCAACTTATGGTCCACAGTTATGCCTAAGAATTTTGCACTCATAACTTCTTCTATTTTAAGCCCATCGTAGGTAATATTAAGGGGTGGATTCTCACTTCGTTGATGAAACTGTATAATTTTAGTTTTATTCAAATTGATCACAAGATTATTATTATTTAGCCAATTAATGATGGTATTTAGCGAGTTATTGATCTCATTTCGATATTCGTTTGGATCAGTGCATTCTATGATAGCCGTACTGTCATCTGCAAAAAGTACCATTTTGTTTCTCAAATTTCTTGGGAGATCATTGATATATATCAAGAAAAGTAGGGGCCCGAGGACAGTGCCCTGAGGCACACCATACCTCACGGATCTCGCTTCAGAGACATATGCAGTCTCTAATTTGCTCATAGGACAAATTCTGGAAATCTCAGTACACTGTGTCCTATCACTTAGGTATGATTCTAGGAGTTTATGAATGTTTCCTCGAATGCCGTACCCGTGTAGCTTTTGCAGCAAGATCTGATGATCTACGAAGTCAAAAGCTTTTGACATATCCGTGAAGATCGAACACACAGGATTTTTTTTATCCACAGAAGTCATTATACTTGATAGCAGGTCAAATAGTGCCATATTAATATTAGTATTTTTCCTAAATCCTTTTTGTTCATTGCAAAATAAGTGAAACTTCTCGAAATACGTGTAAATGGAATTATATATTATTTTTTCAATCACTTTTGCAAAAACTGGTATTTTTGCAATAGGCCTGTAATTTTTAACATCAGTCTTGTCATTATTTTTGTAAATGGGTTTAATAACTGCCTTCTTGAGACTAGTAGGGAATACACCATCGGAAATGCAAAGATTAATTATGTGCGACAACGGTGTCGCTATGACCTCCTTAACATCTTTTATTACTCTAGTTGAAATACCGTCGTATCCTACTGTACTAGTATTTTTTAAGCTACTTATCACTTTGATAATATCAGTATCTGAAACTGGTAGCATGAATAGAGACTGCGAAGTTGAGTTTTCAATAACATTTCTACGCGAATTTGTTAATGGGGTATTATTATGGTTTGTTTTTGAATTATTTTCTATAATCTCTATAAAATATTTATTGAATTCATTTGCAATGTCAAGGGGATGGCTAAAAGTTGATTTATCATTTTGTATGGTCAATATTGGTTCTTGCGGCAGACATACTTTGGATTTGTTAATAACTTGCCAAGCAGCTTTTGATTTATTTTGAGACGTCTTTATGAAGTGGTTGTTTTGGGCTTTCTGGGTTAGATTTACTATTCTTCTATAAAGCTTGGAATACTTTTTAAAAGCAAGTCTATTTTTTGTGTTCGGATTATGCCTATATGTCCAAAGTAGCTGCCTCTGTTTTCTGCTACATATTTTTATCCCATTCGAAATCCATTTGGTTTTTTTACATGTATAAATGGTTACTATTTTTTCTGGGAAACACAATTTGTATAGCAATATAAAGTCATCTATAAAATTTTCGTAGGATTCATTTGCGTCTTTAGCTTCGTATACTCGTCGAAAAGTTAGGTTTTTTAAATGATTTTTAAATTTCATTAAGTTATTTACTGATATTTCCTGTTTAATTGTTTTCCAATATTTAATCATACAGGTTTTTTTAATAGGAACTTGCAGTACTTGTGATGTATGGTCAGATAGAAGTAAATCTATTATTTCAGCTTTACAACCTTTTCGGTAAGAATGTGCAAAATTATCTAAGCAAGAGTTACTAGCCAATCTGGTTGGTTTATAGAGTTCTAATTTGAGATTATATTGCAAGAGAAAGTTTTCAAATTCTATTGTGATTTTATTTCTTTTTAACACATCAATATTAAAGTCTCCGGTTAATATAATTTTTTTATTTGTAGATACGCAAAGTCTTCTCAATATATTGTCCAGTTTTTCATAAAATACATTATGATTATATTTTGGAATCCTGTAAATGCATATTACAACAATATTATAAGATATCAGTTCAATACCGCAACATTCGAAAACACCTGAGATCGACTGTTTTGCAATATCAGTCAATTCTCTAAATTGCAGCCCTGCTCTTACAAAAATGCAAGTTCCTCCACGTTTGACACTTCTGCTAAAAAATGCAGCTGGGCAGAAATTAGGTATATGTAATATACATTCATAGCCCGCCTCTATAAAATGCTCTGTTATACACACAATATCTACCTTTGTTCCCTTACTAGAAAGCTCGTCTAATTTAACTACCAACAAATCTGATTTATTCATAAGCCCTGCTATGTTCTGATGGAGAATGGTAATGATGCTTACAGAGGTTAAACTTTTTGCGACCGATGACTCATTAGATGCGTCTGAATGCGGTATGTTAACCTGTTTATAGAAAAAACTGCGAGTTTATCTGGTGTGGTTCTTTTGGTATTTCGTTTAGGCTTTGAGTTTCTGGGGAGCAGTCAACCTCCTGGCTCGAAGTATTCAGGTTGCCTAGAGCGAGAATTAGGTCTTGCAGATCTGATACGACAATCTTTAAACCATATTTATTAAGGGAGCCATAGTGTTTGTTGTACGTATCATGGTCATAGGGTAGGTTGAGGTTGGAATCCAGAAGGTGCGCATAACCAAATGAGTTCACATCCAAATAAAGGAGGTTGTTGAAAGTTTCAATGCGACTATTGAACATTATGTTAGCATTTCTCATGTACCTAAACGTTGGCAAGCAAATTATGAAGTTAGTGTGAGTAAGGTTTAACAATTTATCTCTAAGCAACATGACAAGATCTATGTAGTTATGGGTGGCGCAAAAATCTTCCTCGCCAATATAAATAATGCAGAAGTCTGAATAAGTAAAACCTTTCACTTTTCCCTCAATTCCGTCCAAGGACTGACGTAGGCCACATTTAGGTTTCCTATAATGACAGGTTTCATACTTTTCTGTCAAATTGGTTGATTCGATCAATGTAAATAGTCTGTTAGAGGTTTCACTGCTTATAAGACATATTTTAGGCTTTTTGGACAGATACTCAAATTGATTTTGTACAATTATTGATGTTCCTATGTTTGGCATAGGGCTAGTCGAGCTCACTTTGCTGATGGTTTCGGTTATATTATTTATTGTCAGTTGGCTTTTGTCAATAGTCTGAGTTGTCTGCGTGTGTTTCGTCTTCATATTTCTTTTAGGAGTCATTGTCTTTGGTTTAATTTTTGCTGGGCTATTTACAATTTTTTTATACATGTCATTCTTTTTATTGTATTCGTCATTTAATTTCTTTAAATTGGTGTTTTCAAGCGATAGAACTTCGATTTCTATATGCGCACTAGCTAGCTGAGAAGATAGTTTGCTGATCTCATCTTTTAGTAATTTTATTTGTGAGACGTCTTCGTCTTCGGATATGTCGGGTAGACTACTTGTTGTACAGTTTAATGTCTGTGATACAACGCTAGTTTCGTCATCAGTTGGTTCAGATCGTCTGCGGGTACGTCGGAACGTAATATTGTCTAAGAAGTTCATATTAACAACCTACAGACTCGCAAAAAGTGTGAAGAAAGCTGGATGCGAACTTGCGATGCGTAGATTCGAGTCGACCAGCGCAGCAGTTAAAGCCGCAGCGCCACGGCGTCGCTAGGTGTAGTAGACGAAATACTTCGTCAGTTGACTGGATATGCGCAGGCAACAGCGGGGGGGGGGGGGCAGTGGTTAGCGCGGGAGGTATCGAGCGATCTGAGGGTTGTCGTAGGTCAGGGACAATGAACGTTAACTACACTTTTCAAATTTAGGGTTTTTTTCCACAGTTTATTATTGATATAACTTTGCACATAGCAAGCGGATCACCATAAAAACGTCACAGCTCGATAGTTTACTTCACGGGCTCTAATTAAATAGTATATTTTTAACACAATGATCACTTTTTACCACTTTACTGATTTAAAATCTGAGGAGCAATAATAACAACGTTGTGCCTTACGTGGGTACTTGGTCGAATTCTCAGTGTTTCTCTACTATATTATGCATTTATTATACATACAAACCTTCCTTAAGAATCACTCTATCTATTAAAAAAAACCGCGTCAAAATCCGTTGCGTAGTTTTAAAGATCTAAGCATACATACGGACATACAGCGAAAGCGACTTTGTTTTATACTATGTATTGATAAACTTTTAAGTTGCCACGAAAATAGTATTTTTGAATGTGGTGTTTATACATATAAAGGGTGTATCTGACATGGACGCACAAACGAGTACCATGGATTCAATACATGATTCTTAGCCTCCCAGTGGTGGAATTTTTCGTCGGCTTTTTCATGATTAAAAAAAAATATGTACTTTTTTTTCACTTCATATCGTTCACAATTGCTATATTTTTGTAACCCAATAATATTTTAAAGTAAAAATTAAATAGTTCGCTAATTACATAAAAAAGCGCAATGAAAACAAAACCCGAAAAACTATCTTATCAGCTGATTTAATAGAGTTCACATCAGGGATCAACGTCATACCTACAAACCCGCACGGCGGCACGCTTGCAACGTTCAAAAGCCAAGCCGACACTTTCTTATAAACAGTGTGTATTCTGTAACCATTCATTAACGACATAAATGACTACCATAATTTTATTAGTGGCATGCGGTCTAGCCTTTTCGCGAAGTTTGCGTTACGATGTCAGATACACCCTGTATTACATATACAATATGTAAAAAAAAACCCTGTCCGATCCGTGAAGGCATTGTTAGGTATCGATAACTGATTCTACTAATGGATACAAAGCCGGGCTAAACTTAAAAAAAATCTCTCTAAAAAAATAAATATTATTTCGCAAAAAAATTAACTTAATACATGTGCGGTAGGCAACCCTTCCGCGAGCGACGGGGGGCAGGGCACGCGGCACGTGGTCGCATCGCTTATAATAATACCGGCAAAACGGCGTCGTCACTTTTTTTAAAATTACCAAATTTCGGGGAAGTTGGATTTAATTTTGAATACCACACGTTAAGCTGTTAATTCCGGTTCCGGATCTTTAACTGTAGTTACAGGTCGTCAGATGCCCCAACATTTTGACAACTAGTCTTACTATATTGTATGGAATTACCCAATAATTGTATTCAGCAGTATAAACTAACTGACTGTTAGATTGGAGGCCGACCCTGGGGAAGGGCTGGCACCTGATAACGATGATGATGATAAGATATTAGTACTATTTTAACTAAAATAGCAAATTTTTTACTCCTTGCTGATTTATTTGTACTGCTGGGGAGTTTTCCCGCCACTTCTTCTCTTCAGCGAAAGTAAGAGTCAGAGAGTAAGAGGTCAAGGGCGGGCTTTTTGGGCGGCTGTCTTTTTCGGAAAGTTCTCAATCTAATTTGAATAAAAGAATTTTGGTTTCATTACGACTCTGCCGAACCTTTCGGGAAAGGTAGTTGTGATTTTATTTTGTATGTGACTGCTGTTGTATATCCATACTAATATTATAAATGCGAAAGTATCTGTCTGTTTGTCTGCCTGTCTGTCCGACTTTCACGCCAAAACTACTGAACCGAGTGTAATAAAATTTGGTACACAGATAGTCTAGAGCCTGAGGAAGGACATATTTTATATAAAACTAACAACTTAACGTAACTTACATCCCGCTATGGCCAATAGGAGCAGAGCAGGAACATAAAATGTTGCGAAAAAAGGAGCAAACGCGAGGGTATATATTGCTCCCATTATTTTAACATACCTACGCTTATTTTATATCAACTGAGCTCTTTCGGTTCGAAGCTTACGCGAGTGAAACCGCGGGGCACAGCTAGTTTATTATAAATTAGCTGGTTCGTGTCTACGTCGTTGGGCGATAAACATTTTTAATTGGCGATAAAGTCTTTTCATTTTTCTGGTTAAGTTTAAAAATCGATCTAGTAGATCGTAAGTACCTGCTATTACCTCATAAACTTTACTTCTTAACAATATTAATATACCTAATCAAAATCAAAAGTCATTTATTCAAACTCGGCTGAGAATCAACACTTTTTGACCGTCAATATTACATAAGACAGTCCCCCAAAACGCCCACCCATCGACACTTCCTAGTGCTTTCGCTGGGAAGAAGAAGTGGCGGAACAAACTCCCTAGCAGGACAGCTGTCTGTTCATTTAAAAAAAAAATACACGACTTTATTATACATTACTAGTTCTCCGCCCGCGGCTTCCCCCGCGTGGAGTTCGGTTATATCTTTTTAAATTTCCCTCGGGAACATCAATTTTTTCCGGGATAAAAGGTAGCCTATTTCTTTCTCAGGGTCTGAAGATTATCTGTGCCAAATTTCATCAAAATCGGTTGAGAGGTTTAAGCTAGAAGGCATAACAGACAGACAGACAGAGTTACTTTCGCATTTATAATATTAGTATGGATAAATTATAGTCACTTTTTCGTTTCGGTTTGCCTGCGATGTCTTATTTTTTTTACTTTCACAATGGAATTTCGATGCGGTTTTTGTCATTTTTTAGAGATTTATAATACCGGGAGGTTTTTGTTTAAATACTTAATTAATAGAATCGTCATAATCCGCATCCGAAGCTTTTTTTACAGCTTTGAAGTCCGGGGTCCGCTTTACCAGTCAAACTGCGATTTTGGCTAAACTTCGATATTATTGATATTGTAATAATTAATTTAATATTTACCCAAATTAAAGAAATATCGATATTATTGTCCGTACATTCCATTTGAAACACGAGCGGGTTGCTAGTTAAACGATTAAAAAAGAAGTAGCAAGATTCCTAGGTACATATTTTTAGATATGAAAATCTCAAAAGTAAATACTTCTTTAGAATTCAATTCAGAACATAACTGATTTCCAACCAGATATATTCAAAGAAACAGACAAATCGCGTGCCTTAAAAGACAAAAGAAGAAAGAAAAGTCAATAAATTACACAGATAGATATTATACCTACTTATGAGTTTAGGAACCCTGTTAACCTAACTTAAAACGATATTTGGAAAGAGTAAATATCACAAGATTCTTATGGCGAGCGTACATTTCTGTAAAAGAGGGTAAATGGTAAAATAAATGACAGCATCTTCGAATTGAGTTTTGCATCTCATTATATTTCACTACTGAAATATTGACATTTATAATAATAATTAACATAGTATTGTATATGTGTCTTGATGCCTGAAATAAATGGATAAATTTTACAAAGAGTAAAAATTAAAAAAACTCGCGAATAATTTTTGAGCATAAAATGAATACCTTTTCAATTACAATAATTTTACACGTCCAGTTAGAGCGCTTCTAGAGAGCTACTAGAAACTGTAACTGCAGAAATGTTTAGTATTATTTACTTTCTGTCTATAAACATAGAACTATCTTAACCACCGACATTCCAACAATCATACATTAACTGTACAGTGTAGTCCACATACTATTCAATTTCCGCAAACCGAAGGTCACCAACCTAAATTCAAAGTAATAAAAACAATGTTAATTTTGTGCTAAGAACAAAACAAGAACGTTTGAAGTTAAACGTATCGTTAAGTTATTTAACAAAACATGTTCATCGGAGACCTTGCGAGTACGCATCATTTGCGATCACATACAACGATACTACTTCGCGATTTCCACAAAGCGGGCAGAATATAATTATCGAATATATTTCAACTCGTGCAAACGCATCAGTATTAATTGAGAACAATTAACCACAGAATTAGAATGCCAATTTTTATGCCGTAACACTAGCGTGCGTCAGTCGCGTGCGGCACTCCCAAACAGTGATAAAGTTGCGTGCTCCAGACTAACATTACATTAACAGATACAACACCTAACCTCTTTCCATAATATCCCTCATTAAACATATGTACGTGCACTATATAGCGTCGCGTAGTCTGGCAACTTCATCTCGTATCGTTTCCGAATGCTTTGCCTCTTACCGGCACATCCCCCCGATATTATAAAAGAGTGTGGTGAGCGCCGCGCGCCCGCAGTCACTCCGCGCCTCCGAGCGAGCAACGTCGCTTGTAATGCAATAGTGTGTCTAGTGTGCCAGTTACCGACATGGAGGGAGCGACCCCTCCCAGCCACGGATTGCCTGAGGACGAGGGCATCGCCTCCGACCGCCGCCCGTCCACCGACGACCATGCCGACCTCTCCGATAGTGCCTCAGAAACCGGCTCCGGTGGCGGCAAGGACTCCGGCTGTGAAGTCGCGCCTGATGCACAGGAACCTCCCTACACACCCCCGGACGATGAGCTAGCGCACAGGATCGTGTCACAAGTTGAGTTCTACTTCTCAGATGCCAACATCACGAAGGATGCTTTCCTACTGAAGCACGTCCGAAGAAACAAGGAAGGGTACGTTTCACTGAAGCTGATCTCCAGCTTTAAGCGCGTGAAGCACTTGACGAAGGATTGGAGGGTGGTCGCCGAAGCACTCAAGCGGTCCACCAAGTTAGAAATTAATGAATTAGGAACTAAATTGCGCAGAATCGACCCGCTCCCCGCGTACGATGAGACGACTCCGTCCAGGACCGTGGTAGCTGTGAGGATGCCCATAGACCGGCCGTCTGTAGAGAATGTATCGCGACTGTTCGCTGGCTGCGGCGAGATCGCCCTCGTCAGGGTGCTCCGGCCCGGCAACCCTGTGCCCGCAGACGTTCGCCAGTTCCTCAACAAGAACCCTAGTTTGGTTAATTGTGTTTGTGCGTTAGTTGAGTTCACTGAATCCGAGTCTGCGAGAGAAGCGCTGCGGCTACAGACACCTGATGATGAAGGAATGCGAGTGTATGAGTTGAATGGAGTTCCTAGGGAGCCCAAAAGGAAGGCACCCATCCGTCGAGCGCCGCCGAGGCGTCATGAATGCGAGTATTCGTCTTGTTGTAGTGGATCTGAACCTGAATACGACTACAGATATGGGACGCCGTTCTACAGGAGGAATTCAAGTGGTTTCTTCGCACCGCGGTCTCCTGAGATTCAGACGTGGGTGCCGCGGCGTCCATCGACATGTTCACACAGCTCGGACTCGGGCGTGTCGTTCTACTGCAGCAGCAGCCGGCGGACGTCACAGGCAAGCACGGGCAGCGCCAGCAGCGCGGAAGGCTGGCTGTCGCGCCGGCTGTCGGGCTGCTCGGTGTCCGGCCCGGAGTGCGGCGGGCGGCGCCTGTCCTGCGCGCCGCGCTTCGAGCCGCGCGCGCCGCTGGTGCCGGACGGCACGCGCGGCTTCCACGCCGCCGCCCGACAGCGCCGCATCTCGGACCTCGCACTGTACTCGCGCTAGAAAGCGCCCGCCAACCGTGACACCTTTCTAATCACGTTGGATAACCGCCTTTCACGTTCTGGCCGCTGGTTTTTTAATCTATTTCGCACGAGGAAGCGTCGTGTGAGTTCCGCGATAGTTTTCCTTCCAGAACAAACTGAGTTACCTTCTTGAACAATGTGATCATGCTCATTTAGTTTTAAGCCACGGAACGCTGTGTCTAGTTTCGTAAATCACTTAAACATGTAATTTATTAGTACATTGTATTTATGAATCGCGTAATTTATTGCGAATGCGCGCGCGTCGCGGTCGAGTTTTCATTTCGAGTTATGTCAGAGTTGTGGGCACAAAACGATCACGCAAAATCGACATTCAGGCGATTGTAGACTCTGAGAGCATGTTAAGAGCAGACAGATGTTGGTAAAGGCGACGTTACACTGCACCGAAGCGAGAAATTCTTTCTTGTCTGACCGCTTTGCGAAGAGAGAAACTGAGAACATTCTCCATTGTAAGACGAGTGCAGACATTGACATATCAGCTGTGTAGAACGCTATCTCCGCCTCGCTGCAGTGCAACCTCGGCTTAACTCGGAGTAAGAGAGCGCGTACAGTTGTAGAATGTATTACATAATATAATTGCACACATTCTAACTGTGAACGATTTCCTGCAAGAGTAACAGCCTCTTTTACTCCGGCTGGTGAGAGCCGCGACGCGCTATGGCTAACATTTTTTTAAATTTTTTTTTCTTTACATTAAGTCATTTTTAACTTAAGTCAGTCGCCATTTCATGTTAACTGTCGTTTTAGTTAAGTCTTGTCGATGTAAGTACATTGTGATGATATGTAGATAGCGGGTTGCGCAACCCTCTACTTTCTTGTGCGTTTTTTTAATTTATTTTTTATTGACAGAGGAACGTTACATGCTAGTAACGGCACAACTATTTCGCTTTTTATTTTAAGTGACGTGACTTTTTGAAACCTTCGCTCTGAATCTGAACAAAATAGTTTCTAATTGCTTATTCTACGTAGGTATTAATAGATTTGGAGCGCTGTCAAATTAATTTAAAGTCACACAACCTCTGTATAGTGTAATTAAAGTTGAGATGATTTATTTTAAAGATATAATTATAAGATTTTTGGAGAAACTTGCTTGTTTTAATTGACCTTCATCGTGGAAAGTTGGCTCATGATCTGTTTGCCTTGACTGATTGATTCTCACGCTGACACTGTTGTAACAGGTGAATTGACGAGAATATCAGAGTCGATCGACTCAATGGTAATAACATTTAATATTATGCAAATTAAAACGATAGCTGAGATAATAACAGCTATTAATGTCAGTTATTTTGATATTTGTGTAAAACATTTGTCGGAGTTATTAAGAGAAGTGTTGATTGATTTATTTTATAATAGTTTTACCTTCCTGTTGATGATCGTTGATTTAGGATTTTAATTTAATATTTGTGAGATAATAATTATGCTTATTTACGTTCTGTAGCGAATACGTAAATACTTCCTATTGATTCAAGGGCCGATAGAGAGTCGCATCTTCACTTCCTTCAGAAAAAATACAAATTATAGAGTAGTAAAATAAATAAGAATAGTCCAACCTAATTAGTTTAAATAATCAAAAACAAACTTTATTCTGATTAATGTTTTCAACATAATAATGTAGCTCACAGCAGGCTTAAAATAATAATGTGTAAAACTAAATACCGGCGGGAAAAGTGCCCAGACGGCTGGCAGCTTTATTATGTTATATGGCGAAGCCAAGTCCTTGGCAAAAAATATGTCAGTCCTGTGGCCTAATCGGCGAACATATTTTTGTCAAATGATTGTGACTAATTGGGATCGTTTGGACCGCAGTTGATATCATTTTATAAACCCAACCCCAACTGGTCGCAATCATTTGACAAAAATGTGTTCGCCGATTAGGCTGTTTGTCCCAAGAAGAGTCGACCAACGGACTGGCGATAATGTCTCGATCTCGACCATGCACACTCGGACCCCATGATAATAGAGCTTCATAAGAAACCAATGAATGAATTGAAGGAAAACAAAATCAAATGGAACTAAATTTGCAAATTATCTTGAGCTTTCGACTCAACTAGAACCTAATATTTTGTGATCAACAACGCCAGGAGAAGGTACTCTAGAAGGATATTATCATTTGTGTAACATTTCCTCTGCTTTTCTTACCTTGTTAAGTTAGACTCTTTTTTTTCTGAGTGGATATCCTCAATAGATGTCCGCCGCCCTGGGGTGGGCGACGGGGTCTGTCAGACTTACTGACTAAAACCACCCCGGTATCTCTTCTATCACGAGCACGCGTGTGAGACTCCTTATTCATCAAGTTAAACTCCTGGTCTAACCGGATGCAGCTGAGTAACAGCATTTTACATCGAACTATTACCTATCTGACCTCCACTGCCCAGTTAAGTACTGGGTAATACGATACCTATTGGTTAGACTAGATGTCAAATTTTCGGTTTAATATGACATATAGTGACCTTATTTGTAATATTCTTTATAAAGGTCAGGGGTGTAGTACTCGCAACGGTTGTATGCGTACGCCCAGATGAAGGCAATTACATAATTTTAAAAAATGTTCACAGTCGGAGGATAATTTCTCAGTTGCCCTGGTCGGGAGACAACATCGAACTCCCGGCAACCGTAGGCGCGGACTTGCGGGCCGGCCCGGTAAGGACCAGGCCCGGGTCGACAGCGCGTTGTGTTTCATGCGTGGCTCAAAAAGATGTCAGTACACCGTGACGGGGTCCACAAGGCTCGATGTCTCCTGGGCCAGTGTTGCGGGTTAGTTAAAAAAGAAACCGTGGCCCTGGCGCATAGACAAATGAAGGAACACGGGTGGGTTTTAGTCAGTAAAAGTCTGACATGCCCTTCCGCTCCGCCCAAAGTGGGAGATGTCATTTAATGATTTCCCACACAAAAAAAGGGCAACTTCATAGTCAGAGGGCAACCCGCGTGATTTTAAGATCTTTCACAGTGGTCTCAGTCTATTAAAAATACCTCTATTTTCGTAACATTTTCTGAACTTTTGATATTTATTGTCATAAAGATGAGATTGCGATTAGATTTTAGAACGAAGAATGGGCCTTTTGATATCTATGAACGTCAGCGAAGTATTTACGGATCGTAGCAGCTGGCGTTCTATAGTTTCTGCTTACCCGTCTTAGGAAGAAGGCGAGAGTTGCTGCATAGTATATTTTCTTAGAAATTCATACCCACAGGGTAAAATCGAAACCCCGGTACTAAGATCTGCCACCTTACGGCCAGGTGATTGTCTCATGAACGGTGATAGAATAGAATAGAATACTCTTTATTATGTACACCATATAGATTACAGAAACATAAATATAAAGATTTTACAAAGGGTGACACAATGAGCGGTCTTATCGCTAAGAGCGATCTTTTACAGACAACCTTTGGATGGAATAGTAAGGGGAAGGAGAGAGAAATAATGTAGGCCCGATGGGGCCGAAGGGTTCTCGAGTGACGACCACGCGCCGGAAGACGTAGCGTGGGTAGGCCCCCGACAAGGTGGACCGACGACCTGGTGAAGGTAGCGGGAAACCGATGAATGCGGGAGGCGCAGGACCGGTCGTCGTGGAGAACCTTGGGGGAGGCCTATGTCCAGCAGTGGACGTCTTTCGGCTGAAATGATGATGATGATGAATTAATAAACATCATACAAAAGAAAATAAAAAAACGACATGTTTAAAGAGAGAGGAAATGCTTTTTAACCGACTTCAAAAAGGAGGAGGTTACGCAATTCGACCGTATATATGCTCTTTTTATGTTTGTTTGCGCATAACTTCGTCGTTTATGAACCGATTTTGATAATTCTTTTTCTGTTGGAAAGAAGACGTTCCCAATGTGGTCCCATGATAAGGATATAAGGGTTTGATGGTAGAAGATCAGAGAAAACAAGGGGAACTTTCAAAAATTGCTGTGGCTGGTAGTGGGTGGCGGAGAACTAGGAGTGGACGAGCAGAGGCTGATGATGATGATAAACAAAAAATAACGTTGTAACTACATACGGTACGGAACCCTTCTTGCGCAAGTCCGACTCGCACATGGCCGGTTCACGTAACTTGCCGTATCTGATTTATTACGCTATTTGCACAATCGTATAGTTCTCATGACAATGACCTTTAGCTCGGATGATAGCAGACTATGTGTGAACATCGTGTGTGAGTAGGGGAACCGAACGCGACCGAGTTAATTTATTTATAAGTAACTACCTGTGCCCCGCGGTTACACCTATACAATATGTAAAGAAAACCCTGTCCGATCCGTGAAGGTATTATTAGGTATCGATAACTGATTCTAATAATGCCCACAAAGACAGGCGTATTAATTCCAGGGAAAAAAAGATTCTTTCAAAATTCATTAGTATTGTTACTATGATGATTATGTAAAATTTTGTATTATATTCGGTCAAGTGTTTACCTAACCTTTATTATCCTTATGGGTCGGACACGGTTTTCTTTACATAATGTATACAGCAGACACAAATGTACAGAATGATATGAACGATGTTTACAATGTGGATGAGTGTTTTCTACACACAACACACTGCGTGCTTGAGGAATTGCAAATGGGTGTGAGAATATGTTACAGTGCTATATAATTTTTCGATAATAATTTCTTAGTACGGACGACAGCTGGTCATGCTACCCCAAACTGTCAGATAATCCCCATCAACCTTAAGCCTTAATGCTTTAGAGATAAAGTCGAAAATGTAATAAAAAAATCTGACAGATTGTAGTAGCTTGATGTACTGTCGTCTGTATATCGATATAAAAGACATCAAATATCTTTTATCTGTTATAAAAACTGTTAAGGAAAACACACAAACACAATACAGGAAACATGCAGCATGTCCTAGACCAGCTGTAAGCCGGTTCCGGTACGATGTTTTCCTTCAACGTTTTGAGAACATTGGAGTTAAAATAATTTACATAAGTGAATCACCTGACTGGGTTGGAATCCTAGACCTTCAGCATGTAAGTCTCCGACGTTACCACTGGGCCACCACTGCTAAGCAAAAATAACTTGTTTTTACATTAGACCAACCTGCATGCTGGTTATGATAACCCACGTGCAGAGAGTCACCTGCGCCTGCGCTTGTTTCCAATTGTTACGGATGGAATAACGATTGTGTTTCTTATGTAAACCAATCACATTCTCGTTGCTTTGATCTACATATTGAGTTTCTGGGAGAATCTACTTTTTGTTTGAGACTTAGAACTCAGATTTATTACAAACTAACATTTTCCTGCGACTTTAACACGAATCTCTTTTCCCAAATTTCCATCACAAATTTTAAAGACTGGAGGAAGATTTCCAAAAAAAAAAAAAAAATTGGACAGATGTTTTTCGTTAGTGCAGCAAAGAGTGTGTGTACCAATTTTTAGCTTCCAACCTTGAAAACTGCAAATAGTCCCATATAAAATGTCACACCATCTGTTTGATGTTATGGTTGATTATTCCCTTCGATAAATTGAACTGCGTCACGAGGCGCAACTTTTTGGGAAACTTATAGTTAAGCACGTCCAAAATGTATGACTTTTTTTTTTTTTTTAATAGTTATAAACTAGTGCTTGACTGCAATCCCGCCTGATGGTACGCAGTGATGCAATCGTTGATGGTAAAGCACACTAGCTTATTAAGCCTATTCACTCAAAAAAACTGAGTGAATAGGAAGGAAGACGGCAGTTGAGCGAGGTGATGCAATGTTTAACCCAACAACACGACCAACGATGCTGCGCCAGAGGATGATCTGGAGAGCCTTCACGACCAAACTCCCGACACAACAACATTAGGCACATCGTACCCGGCACACATCGCAACACAACTGCTCAGACCCGTTCTCCGTACGGCTTCATCAGACATCATGCCGGAACACGACGAATCGCTTGGCGGCAAGACTTTGTCTGGTGGGTGGTAACTTATGCCGGCGGCTGATGTTGTTGCCTACCACCGAGAAACTACGACTATGAAGTAAGAATGGGACTTACGGCAATATCCAGCTATTCTCTCTCCGTTTGGTGCGTGGAGGCTTCCACGATGAACACTCTTCACTATTGTTGTCGGATGCACGGGTTAATTATGGATTTAAATGATTTTGGTGTCCGCCGGCCGGCGACTTTCGAGCAAGCTGAGATTGATGATGTGTTTTTATGATGATGTTGGTTGATTGATGATTGTCATAGAGGTTACTTGCCCTCTATACAATATGTAAAGAAAACCCTGTCCGACCCATAAGGATAATAAAAGTTAGGTAAACACAAAACCAAATATTATATAAAATTTTACATAATCATCATAGAACCAATACTAATGAATTTTGAAATAATCCTTTTTTCCCGGGAATTAATTCCAATTTCCCCGAAATTTGGTAATTTTCACGTCACAGGTGCCGCGTGCCCTGCCCCCGCCGCCCGCGGAAGGGGTTGCCGAAATAATATTTATTTTTTTAGGGGGATTTTTTTTTAAGGTTTTTTTTTTTAAAAGTCTTCGTGGGCATTAGTAGAATCAGTTATCGATACCTAACAATACCTTCACGGATCGGACAGGGTTTTCTTTACATATTGTATATGGTGGTGACCAGAGACAAGTTGGTTTTGGTTTTTTCGTAAGTCCCTCTGGCATAGGCTCTAGACCTTGTGAGCCAGATATGTATGGAACTAGGAGGTAGATGGGAAGGAATCGGGAAATTTGAATGTGCTTGATGTCAAAATGATTTCATGCTTTAACACCATCTTTTAAGGGGTTGATGGCGGATTTCACTTTCACATTTGTAATATTCGTATGGGTTTGTAGGCATACACAAGCTGCTGCCTGCAACTTTGTTAGTTCTTTTTCTAAATTAAAAATAACTATAGCTCAATCTGCAAGTGAAAGTCCTGTCAAAATCTGTTTGGTCGTTTGGCATATCAGCTGGAACAAACAGAGAGACAGACAGGCATAATAAATATAATAGAAAAACTGTTATCAGTACCGTAATAAACCTTTTTCCTATCATGCTTGGATATACAATATGTAAAGAAAACCCTGTTCGACCCATAAGGATAATAAAGGTTAGGTAAACACATCACCAAATATGATATAAAATTTTACATAATCATCATAGTAACAATACTAATGAATTTTAAAATAATCTTTTTTTCCCGCGAATTAATCACAACTTCCCCGATATTTGGTAATTTAAAAAAAAGTGACAACACCATTTTGACGGTATTATTATAGGCGATGCGACCACGAGCCACGTGCCCTGCCCCCCGTCCCCCGCGCATGGATTGCCTACCGCACATGTATTAAGTTACCTCTTTTTGCGAAATAACATTTATGTTTTTAGGGGGACTTTTTTTAAGTTTATCCCGGCTTTATGGGCAGTAGTAGAATCTGTTATCGATATAACCCGCGCAAATAAAGAAAAGATCTGTAAATGGCGTCCGCTCGCATGCGTTCTCACTCACTCTCTATCGCTGTCTATACTCACACAGTGAAGTAAGCGCTGCAAAAAAAATCATCGATCAGGAATTCAGGATTCGCTTTCCAAACTACTGAAGCTACATTGACGCACTCCGAGTTATCGTTAATTTCGTTCCGCTAAATTCTCTGTTATTTTGTTGTTTTTGTTGATATTGTTGTTTTTGTTGAGTTAGAACAATCAAACTCAACAAAAACAACAATAAAAACAAACACGACAACAATCAAGTAAAATGTCAAATTTACGTTATAAATAACAATATTTACAACGTAAATTTGACATTTTACTATCTTAGCTTTTGGTTTGTGAGTGAACAATGGCATGATTTGTCAACCGTACCATAAGTATCCGCCGCCATTTTCAGATCTTTTCTTTATCTGCGGGTTAGGTATAACCCGCAGATACAATACCCTCACGGATCGGACAGGGTTTTCTTTACATATTGTATAGTGGATGATAAAGTAACGTATATAATGTGTTTATTAGGCTTGTGTTCTAAATAGTAGGTACTTACATTATGGGCTGATCATATGATGCGGTGTAAGTAGGTATTTATTCATACAGGAAATGTTATAAGTGAAACACAAAAAACAATCTATGCCTTCCTCATTACCTACCTATACCTAGATCATCAGCATCATCTCAGCGTTAATCCAAGCCACCTCCGAAGCTTTTTCAGCTTTGGAGTCTGGGGTCCGCTTTAACAGTCTAACTGCCGATTTTGGCTAAACTTCGATATTTTCCGTGGCGTGCCGTCTGACCTCCATAACCCGAAGGCGATATCGCAGCATTGCAGCTAGACCAATTGTTGGACTTTTGAGGGCTCCAACAACCCGTAACGACTGCCATTAGATGTTCGTATGGCAACCGGTACCAACGGCTTAACGTACTTTCCGAGGCACGATCAGACCAGTGCAAATATTCATATTCATGCATAGACAAACATATTTGCACTGCGCGGGGATCGAACCCGTGCCTCCTTGCGCAGCGGCCGCGTTCACTACCACTAAGCCACGGAGTCTGTCCCATTGCTACTGATAGTGTGTTACGTTATTACTGCGGTTCATCTAACATTTTGAGAGTGTCATTATTACCTATATTTTAGTTCTCTCAGACATGAGGCAAGAACCTCATACATGCGCAGCCTATAGAGGTCCACTGCTGGACATAGGCTTCCCCCGAAACTTTCTTGCATTGGGGGTTTGCCATAATCCCCACGCTTGGCAGGCGGGTTGGGGATCGCAGTAATTTGATATTCCACAGAAGAAGCGCTGCTGCCTGCTTCCCTGGTGAGAGTTTCCTTAGTCGCCTCTTACGACACCCACTGGAGGATATGGGTTGATACTATTCTATGCCCGGTACCACACGGAACGAAGAACCTCACCTCAACAAGAACCCCAGCATCACCATAATTACTTTAAGAATTAACAATTGACACAAAAAATAGTAGGTTTTTAATCATTTGTTTTTTGATTTTTATAAAACCACATTTTGAAAAGATAAATTACTTATTTCGATAAAGTTTCCTCAATTAGAACTATGTAGGTTAAAGATAATAACGCCTCCATTCCTCAAAGGGTTGGAGGGGGGTGTAACCGTAAAACTGCTTTTTATTTGCTTCCTGGTTTATTGACGTGGCTAGCTGGCATATGGTGGATAGTTTCATTTAATGTTCTCTGTTAGTATTGTATAAAGTCATGTGTTTTTTTTAAATGAATAGACAGCTGTTCTGCTGGGGAGTTTGTCTCGCCACTTCTTCTTCCCAGTTAAAGCACTAGGAAGTTTCGAAGTGGCGAAGGGTGGGCGTTTTGGGAGGCCTGTCTTATACAATATTGACGTTCAAAAGTGCTGATTCTCAGCCTAATTTGAATAAATGATTTCGCTTTTGGTTTTGTACTTACCCTTTTCCCTGTTTTACAGCCCAGTGGTTCCCGCATCACGGCAGACCCAGCCGGAGATGGGAGGTCGAGCTGGTCTCCTTTGATAAAGATTGGTCGTTAACAGCTCTGGACAGAGAGAGGTGGAAAGAGAGTAGGGAGGTCTTTTTCCAGGAGTGGGAGATTTGTGGCTAATCAAAAATATAAATAACCGATTGTGCGACCTTCTTGCCGCCAAGCGATTCGTCGTGTTCCGCATGATGTCTGGTGAAGTCGTACGGAGGACGGGTTGGAGCAGTTATGTTACGATGTGTGCCGGTTACGATGCGCCAAATGTTGTTGTGTTGGGAGTTTGGTCGTGGATGGTCTCCAGATCAATCTCCCTCTGGCGCATAATCGTTGGTCGTGTTGTTGGGCTTAGAATTGCATCACCTCGCTCAACTGTCGTCTTCCTTCCGTCACTCAGTTGTTTATGAGTGAATATGCTATTAATAAACTAGCGCGCTTTACCATCAACGATTTCATCACTGCTTACCATGAGGCGGGATTGCGGTCAACGGATCAAGCGCTGGTTTATAATTATAAAAAATAAACCCAGGAATCGAATCCGGCAGGGTAATATCCCATATGGTTCAACATTCGCTAATCACTAGTTAACTTTAAGAAACATTGACGAATATAGATAGGGGAATATGTTTCATTTTGACAGTATATTCAGACATTAGTACTTATGATATTAGCAACTTTTGACATTCAATTAGTAATTGTTTTTGACTTGAATAATTGTATTTCATTTTGGTTGACATTATATTTAAAACTGTTTGGCACCATATACAACGTGTAACATAAAGGGTATATACATAACAAAGGCATGGCATCTTTACATGATATCAAACGATATTGGAAGGGTTTTTTAATCCTATCTCTTTATGTTAGGAAGTTATGAGGAAAAACACCGCCTGTGATAGGCTACTATCATACTAGTCGCACAGAGATATTGAAGACATTTATCGATTTTTGGCAAGTGACGTGACGGGTAACGAGTAGTTATTAACGTATGTAGTGTGCTGCCACGTTTGTTATGATTTGATTTAAGAAACACACGAAACCGAAAATTTGGTACCAATTTTTGGAGTATTTTATTTTGAGTTGAAACCCTTCCGATATCGTTTGATATCATCTAAAGATGCCATGCCCTTGGTATGTATATACCCTTTTTGTTACACGTTGTATAAATTTCGCTTATAATGTATAAAATGTCTTGTCTATAAAATTCTCAGTTCTTTATATTTGTGTATAGGTCGCATATGTAGACATTCAACACAATGTAAATTGTCTTTATGAATGAAATGTTCAAAAACATTCATTTCCTTATTTATATTGTTAAGTACACATTTTTCGGACATATGGATCAATGGATGAGCAAATATGCTTCAAAATTATTCAAATTCATCATGCAGTCATGTGCAGGACGTTACGCTCACAATGCGCTTGCGACAACTAAACCAACGACGATGTAAAAGATTGTTATAATAAATAACTACATGTAAGTTTAATTACATTTCCTACTTACAAAAGCGAACTAGTTTTTGTTAGCAGTTATTTTATAACCGTTATTAGTTATTAGATAATCGTTACGGTCGATGTGTTATTGAAGCTCTGTGGAGCAGATTAGGGTTCTCTCAACAAACTCTTGAAAAACTCAACCTCAACTCTTGATCAATGGCCTCTGTGGAATAGGTACTACAATTTTGCCAATAACACGTGTAACAAATTATAGAAATTCTTTGAAAATGTTATTTCACAATAATGACAGGATATCGCCAATGACAGTTAAAAAAGACGGCCGCGTGAACCGTCTATGAGGGAGGTTTGAGGCAAAGTCATGATGTGGCCACTAAACTGCGATATTTTAATGTTCTTTAGGAATTATTTACTGAATGCACTTTTTAGTACATAAATCACGCGCTTTTATTTAGTAAATAGTACTATAAATAATTTTAAAAGTCCAATGAAATATGCGCGTGATACTCATCTTAGCTTTCCCGTCAAAACTCACTCTTGAAAAACTTTCATTTCTCTTTGTTAGTGTCGATGTGGGTTGACATTTTTTTTGACCATAATGTCGCCTCTTCCATAGAGTCGACTGTGGCAACACAGGACATGTGAGCTGCAAACTAAAAGCATTTATTTCAATTGAACCATATACAGGCACTTTGAACTGTCAAAATTAAAAATAAATAGTCGGTCAGTTAGCCACAAAGTTGATGCTTGCTGTTCATTCTACAACTTAGATTTCTATGGAGAAGCACGAGCAAGAAACTCCAAGGATACACTTTCCAATCAAGATATTATTTTAAAATGACATTATTTTCATTTTCTGTTCTGCTTTTTTGGAGCACCGAGAGCAGACTAGTAGGCGGATTTAGTTTACGACACAGTTCAATATTTATACCCTGCTATCTTGGGTCGAAGTTTGACAGCCTCCGTGGCGTAACGGTAGCGAATGCGGCCGTTGCGCAAGGAGGCGCGGGTTCGATCCCCGCACAGTGCAAATATTTGTATGTATGAATATTAATATTTGCAAAGGTCTGGTCGTGCCTTGGAAAGCACCTTAAGCCGTTGGTCCCGGTTGCCATACGTACATCTAGTGGCAGTCGTTACGGGTTGTTGGAGCCCTTAAAAAGTCTAACAATTGGTCTAACTGCAATGCTTAGATATCGCCTTCGGTTTGTGGAGGTCAGACGGCAGTCGCTTCCCGGAAAATATCTAAGTTTAGCCAAAATCAGCAATTAGACTGATTAAGCGGACCCCAGACTCCAAAGCTGAAAGGCTGCGGATGCGACTGGGATTAACGCTGAGATGATGATAATCTTGGGTCGAAGTAACCCTGATCGGATGCAGTTTAGGGAGCCAGGAGGAGGAGGGCAGTTTAAGGTTTAGTTTCTTTCTAATCTGCCTCGAGAGGTTAGGTCCTTCGGGAAGATTGGTGGTGGTGGGTGTGATTGTTGAGGGGTAATATTCATAAACACAAACATAAACACTAATAACAGCATTAGGATGGGCAGTATATCAAGAATTGGCTAAGCAGGAGTTCGCTTAAGTACTTATGGTTGCAAAATTAATACCTGTTTCTAAATATCAAACTATCATAGCATCAGTAACTATTATGAAACTGGCTTCCAGACAGACGATTTGGTTTAACCTTTGAATTAAAATTGTATAGTTATGTTTTCTGCGATGTCAACTTTTTTACATGTTCCTTTGGTACCAAATAGTACATGTGTTTGCTGTACCTTCATGTCGCACAGTTGCTCGTGTTAAGTCCCCATTGCCACGAACTCAGACCGTACTTAATGAATCCATGGATACTTATCCAACATCACACATCCTGTTTGCGGACGAAAGGACGAAGATTATGTACGTCACAATTACTGTGAAAGTGTTGTTTTACTTGATGATTTTACTTTTTATATGATCTTATATTTCGAGTTACCCGTTGTATCTTTAATTTCTGTTCTCTTTTCAAATCAATTAATTTAATTTTTAACGTAAAAACGGCTAAACGCATATGCATAAGATTTGGGATATTCCTAAACCAGACGTGGACTAGGCCTACATATCCTATCCCTACATTTCCATGGAATCAAAGTGGAAACATTGTCCAATATCAAGCCTTACAAGCCTATGAAACTCCTCGAAAAATGTAGATATTCCGGGGTCTGATAAATAGTGTGCCCAAAGGAAATCTTCGACCAAACAAGAGATCGCCGCTGTATTTGAGCTCGCTGAATATAGTCAAAAGTGAAGTCCATGCACAGTGTTTGGGGTCGTTGACTTTATCTCGACAAGTACTATAGCTAAACTGTACCTTTAGTTGAAAAAGTAAAATATAAAACTGACAGAACTTTAATATTCTCTTGAAATCTTTAGTCTGGAATACCAATTTAAGTACGGAACCTTATCACCTTTTAGAACGCACTTACCACGTATTCCTCCTACTCACACACATTGACACAGTTTAAAAACAATTCATACACTCCAGCCTAATATCAATGCCTGCGTAGGAGTCTCTTCAATAGGCCATACAGTTGCAACCATTAATCTTATTACAAAAGTGGCATAAGCAGCGTTGCAAGCGACATTGACATTAATCTTGTAGTATAATTAAATGTTTGTATTTTTCTTGTTAATTAGCAGTGGGTGCTGAGGCCTAATGAATAGGTATTAGGTATCTATGAAATAGTGCAGCTGCATTTTTAGGATGGTAAATAGACTTAACAAATGACGTTGAACTTATTAAATTTTGAGTTGAGCTGCACATTACTGACAAATGTGTGCTCAAACTGGACATTTCCATTTAATGTGTGTATTTTCTTTCTCAAAAGACTATTAGTTTCAATTCAATAGATCAGGATTAAGTCTGGACTTTAAAAAAGTTTCGGCCTTTTTTGTCATTGTTGTCAGTTAGGAAATGCCGAAATGATAAGTTTTTTGAATATGGTTGACGTGTAAAAGAAAAGAAATCATTTACTATTTTGAATTGATTCATTTGTGCCGAAAGACGTTTACTGCTGGACGTAAGTACCCCAAGGTCAGCCACTTTGACTGGCAGTGTACAAAAATACAAATACAAAAATATTTATTTCATCCAAACATTGTGTCATACATGAATTGAGGCAGCTCCAGTAAGTTACAATAGTACTTGTGTCGGAGCTGTCTCGCTCTTCCCTTATGTGCTATCTTAACAATGGAAGTGATGAAGCTAAATATTACAGAAAATGAAATTTAATTTAGTTTAGTGTGCTTCCCGCATACATTGAATTCCTGCGGCTTTCATTAGGCCATCACGACCTTTTGGGTGGCGTTCCAAAGCTACTAACCGAAAGCCCTTGGAGTGGCGGTTTGGGCCCCACAGGGTATCTTTTCTGCGAGCAATATGTCTGTTTTTCAGACTATATAGGTTGCCTTCCTTTACATCTTTTCATATGTATTTCGATCACGTAGGGTGCCAATGTACATCAGCATCATTACTTTGAAGAGTAGTAAGTGGTCGTTCTTGTAGGGGATATATTTTCATCGTCATCATCATCATCATGATCTCTCTATTTATAATATTAGAAATATTTTTGAACGAATCGCAAACGATGGTGCTACAGACCCCTAATGACCGGCTGCTGGTGATCTGTGTGACGAGTGTGATAGCCAATCTTACCACCATCTTATACAATATGTTAAGAAAACCCTGTCCGACCCGTAAGGATAGTAAAGGTTAGGTAAACACATGACCAAATAACATATGAAATCTATATCTATACTAATATATAAAGCTGAAGAGTTTGTTTATTTGTTTGTTCGCGCTAATCTCGGGAACTACTGGTCCGATTTGAAAAATTCTTTTTGCGTTGGATAGCCCATTAATCCAGGAAGGCTTTAGGCTACATAACATCACGCTGCGACCAATAGGAGCTGAGCATAACTAATTCCACGCGAACGAAGTCGCTGGCGGCCGCTAGTTTTACATAATCATTATAGTAACAATACTAGAGAATTTTGAAATAATCTTTTTTTCCCGCGAATTAATTCCAACTTCCCCAAAATTTGGTAATTTTTAAAAAGTGACAACATTATTTTTGATGTGAACATGTCATTATTTTTTATTTGCTTTTGTATGATTTTTTACCCGACTACGGCAAAGCAAAAGGAGGGTTATGATTTTCACAGGCTATGTATGTATGTATGTATGTATGTATGTATGTATGTATGTATGTATGTATGTATGTATGTATGTATGTATGTATGTATGTTCATCTGTTCCCTCGTAACTTCTAAACTACTTATCAGAATTCGACAAATGACATATCATTAGAAGCGTCTTAATTGTCCGCTGGTTATAGGCTATATGGGGTTTCACAAAATCTAATGTAGCGCCCTCTATCGGATAAAACATACAGAGTAAAAAAATAAAGTTAAGATAAATATGCCGTGTTTGGTATCATTTTAAAGCATTTTACTTGTACATTTTGAATATATATATATATTACTAGCATTTGCTAGTGACTTTACCTGTATTCATGGGCTGATTGCATATAATTTACATCTTTTCGTTCATAGCTTCTTTACTACTTATCAGAATAAGACCACTGCAATACCATTAGAAGGAATTTCCCTTCTTCCTACAGCATCCAAAATATTTGAAAGGGCAATGTGTGATCGCGTTTATTCTTTTTGCGAAAAATATAACATTTTCGATGACTGCCAAAATGGGTTTCGTAAAAACAAATCTACGACGTTAGCTGTATATAAATACATCCAAGAGGCAATAAATATTATAAACAATAAGCAATATGCAATAGGGATATTACTTGATATGACTAAGGCATACGACAAAGTGCAATTTAAAATATTATTAAATAAACTGTATGGAATAGGAATACGCGGGAAAGCCCACGACTGGTTCATATCATATTTAAAAGGTAGAGAGCAAATAGTTGAGATCGAATATTATAATAAAAAAACGAAAGAAGCAAAACTCATAAGATCTGATGTTAAACCAATACATGCTTCAATTCCCCAGGAAAGTGTCATAGGTTGTCTGCTTTTCCTCATATATATAAACGACCTCCCTAAAACCATTGAAGGTCCATGTGTACTTTTTGCAGATGATATCTCTATCCTGACCCCATGCCAAACAAATGCCAATTTAAACGACAAACTTTCTACTATTCTTGAAAAGACTATAAACTGGATGACAAACCATAATCTCGAAATAAATTTCACTAAAACGAAATTAATAGCTTTTCACCCCTGGCAGAAAAAACAAATAGATATAGACTTTAATTTTAAACAACATAAATTAGAAACAGTAAATAATTTCACTCTCCTAGGCTTAACAATAGACACTCATTTAAACTGGAAAACACACATACAGACAGTAAAATCAAAAATTTCCAAGTTCTCATATGCTCTCCGCGAAATAAAAAAGACCACAAACCTACAAACCGCACTAAGTACATACTACGCGTACGCCCATGCTTGGTTTAACTATGGCATCATATTATGGGGAAATAGCACAGACGCTCCTTCCCTATTTACCATGCAAAAAAAAACTAGTAAGGATAATTACTAACATAGAATCAACAGACAGTTGCAAGCCTTACTTTCAAAAACATAAGATAGCCTTTATATTTTGGAATTATGCAAATTAGTCCGTAAGTATCCAGATTCCTATAAGATACGGTCAGATGTACAAACGACTTATATATTGCGTCATAGAAATAAATTAAATTTGCCCCCATCCAACCTAAAATTGCACTCATGTAGTCCATATTCTATGTCAATAAAAATTTATAATAAATTACCAGAAGACATTAAAGAACAGAAAAAAACCAGTATATTTTTATTTAAATTAAAGCAATACCTAATCAAGAAAAGCTACTATACGTTACAAGAATATTTAACAGATAAATTCAATAAAAACACATAACTGTAAAGAAAGGTATACTTACAAAAAAAAAAAAAGACATTTAATATACTAAAATACTTAATTATTTATAATACATTTATAATAATGAACAAATTTTAATCGGGTACCAATTAAAATAATATCAATATATTTAAAGAAATAGTTAATGAATGAATACTTAACAATTAATATAATATATATTATAATATAAAGAGATAGCAATTGAATAAATACTCACTCTAATACAATTAATAAAAATAAATGAATAAGAATTATATAAAACTTAATAAATAAATAAATAAATGGAAACATGAAGCGCTCTTCCTCTCTCTACTTATTTAAAACTTGCTGTGCCCAACAGGGTCCATAATTGTTTCCAATATTATATTATTATATTTATTTATTTATTAAAACTTCATGCACAATGAAAAAAAATTGCACAATGGCGGACTTAATGCCTTAGGCATTTTCTACCAGTCTACCTTAAGGTGAAGCAGAGACAAAACATGGTAGGTGCAAAGATATAAAAGAGAAGTTAAAAGAGAAACACAAAAAAAAAATATTATAATAAATACATAAATACATACATACAAAATATAAACAGTAGAGAGAGATAAAAAAATATAGATAGAGAAAAAGAATAAATACCACCACAATAATAAATAATAAACAATAATAATTTACCACCTGTAACTGTACATTATGGATTGCAATAAACGATTTGATTTGATTTGATTTAAGGGCCTTAATATTCTGTTGGTTATGAGCTATAAAGCTTGTCACCAAATTTAGTATTGCGCCCTCTAGCGGACAAAAGTTATATGTAAATATAAAATTAAAATAAATATACCGTGTTTGGCATCAATTGAAAGAGCTTCACGAGTACTTTATGTTGGTACATAATTACAGGAATGCTTTTTAGTTCATCAATTTAGCTTTTGTTAATATTATGCGCCACAAATACACTTTAACACCAAAATAGGTAATAAAAGTAAAAAACTAAAACCCAACTACGACAAAAAACGACGCTGAAAAGTATAAAACAAGATTTTCAGAATACTGCACTAAACAAAGTTGCTAGTTTTCAAGTTTGGAAGGCGTAGTCACACGTTATATACCTACCGTAGCACTTTGATAACGTGTGACTGCGGTTTTCCAAACATGAAAACTAGCAACTTTGTTTAGGCAGTATTCTGAAAATCTTGTTTTATACTTTTTCAGCGTCGTTTTTTGTCGTAGTTGGGTTTTAGTTACTTTTATTATATTAATTAGATGTATATAAGTATTTATTGTACTAGTATGATACACTTAACGTGTATATTTATTATATAAACTATGTAAAATTGTAAATAGTACACTGTAGACTACCTACATTATTTCTCTCTCCTTCCCCTTACTATTTCATCCAAAGGTTGTCTGTAAAAGATCGCTCTTAGCGATAAGACCGCTCATTGTGTCACCCTTTGTAAAATTTTTATATTTATTTTTTTGTAATCTATATGGTGTACATAATAAAGAGTATTCTATTCTATTCTATTCTATTCTATTCTATTCTTTACATATTGTACTTATATCTAGGTGTCTTATACAAAACTAATAAGTATCTTCTGTCCTTTTCATAATAAAATAAAAAGAAAGAGATGCACTCAACTCAAGTTTAGTACTCAGGGTTTGTTAACAAAGGACAATCCATGGGCGATACAATTTCAATCCAGGAAAAGTTCTTCAATCTGTGTTAGAACTTAGAATTGGCATTGTCAAGGGTTCAAAAGGACTGCTCTCGGCAGTTTTAACCCGGAAACAGAAAAGAAAAACAGCTAAAAATGTTATGACAACACAAAATTACACATTAGCTAAATACAAAGATTAAACAAACAGAATACGGATGAAGACATGACCAAGGTCAATAATATTTGATGAGATATAAATTGTAAACAAAATATAGTACGTTGCAAATAGCTGTAGGTACTAAAGGGCTGTTCATGTGTTTTTTTGGCACCAAGTGTTTGTAACTGCTTAAAACATTGATACGTTGAAGCTAAGTGGTTAAACAGCTGTGCTGCTGGGAGTTTGTTTCGCCACTTCTTCATTCCAAGCGAAAGAAGAAAAGCATTTGGCGGGCATTATGTGGAACTGTCTTATATAATACTAGCTTACCGCCCGCGGCATTTTTCCAAAGGATTTCCCTCGGGAAAATATTTTTTTTTTCAATAAAAGGTAGCTTATGTCCTTTCTCAGGGTCTAAAGATGGTCTGTGCCAAATTTCATCAAAAAATTTCATTAAGAAGTTTGGTTAAGAAGTTTAAGCGGGAAAGCGTAACAGACAGACAGACAGAGTTACTTTCGCATTTATAATATTAGTATGTAAGTATGTATTAACATTCAAAAAGTGCTGAATTTCAGCCTACATAATTTGATTAATGACTTTTGATTTTTGAATTAGCTGTTAAGTAAAAAAGTAGTGCTTGCGTCGCTTCGCTCTTTCATCTTAGCTACTAATTCGGCTCGCACGTAACTGATTACAGTTGAAACCTAAATTATAATTTATTGCATATCATTCAAGCCGAAAGTTGAACTTTCGGCTTTTATTAAGGCTAGGCGGTTAACTGAACGGCTAATTAAACCAGTTCAATCAATCAATTTGATAGTGAAACTTGACAGACGTTTCTGAGGTTTTGATTTTTTAGCATTTCATTTTTTTTTTATAAGTATAAACTAGTGCTTGACTGCAATCCCGCCTGATGGTAAGCAGTGATGCAATCGTTGATGGTAAAGCGCACTAGTTTATTAAGCCTATTCACTTAAAAAAACTAAGGAATAGGAAGGATGACGGCAGTTGAGCGAGGGGATGCCCAAGACCAACACGTACCAAACGAAGCTGCGCTAGAGGGAGATTGATCTGGAGACTCTCCACGACCAAACTCCCGACACAACAACATTTGGCGCACCGTACCCGCCACACATCGCAACACAACTGCTCAGACTTTGCAAGCAAGACTTTGTCTGGTGGGTGGTAACTTCTGCCGGCAATATATACATACATAAGTAATATGTCCAAAAAACTAAAATGTATAAGTGCCTTCTAATCAAATATTCTTTCTTTCTCCTTTCAATTTAAAAAAAAGTTTGACATCTGTTTTAAGGGTCAACAACCGCTAACGTAGTTCTTGAAATATGAGTTGAAAAAATTAGTACCCTAATTGCGTAACACACCATTGCTCTCAATTTTAAACATTTTGAAGCATATTGCTAACCTTATTGCTCTATAGGTATGTTCGAAAAGTGGGTGCTCAACAAAATAAACTACGCAATGAATGTTGTTGAACTGTCAAAATGAAAAAAAAGTTAAAATAGATACTATAAATACGTACAACATAATAATTACAGCTAATGTTGTAACCTACATTATGTAGTATTCTGTAATCTGTGCCTACATATACAACGTGACGATGCTGCCTTTTGGGTACTTCCCGTTGTAGCGATGCGGCAGAATTTTATGACACTTGCTTTTTTTCATATACTTAAACATATTATTATTTTTAATGTTACCCTATGATTAAATTATGTAGACTTTAATTTAAGTAACTCTACAGCGTATTAACAAGTCCAACGACTCCGACTAATGGCTGGACTCATACTGTTTTATCCGCGTACATCGAGGGACTGGAACAATTTGCCAGCGGCGGTGTTTCCGTCGGACTGCAATTTGAGTGTCTTCAAGGCTAGAGTGAATAGGCTCTTAATAAATTAGTGCGCTTTACCATCAACGATTATGTCACTGCTTACCATCAGGCGGGATTGCGGTCAAGCGCTAAGCGTCCTTCTTTAGAATTCCGTCAAAGAGCAATGTTAAGAAAATGTCTACCAAACCACAGAACGATGACCTGTTGTAAAACAGGTAACTGTGGAGGTGTTGCAGCGGTTCCTACGACGCTACATGGGAACAACGCGTCATACTGACGTGAGACGTCACGCGATTCCTACATCTCACAAGTAGAGTTAACTGCGCAGATAGTACATAGTACGCATACAAGCTTGCTCATCCTCCATAGAAAAGGGAGCATCCTCCGACCAGACTGGGATTATCTGGCGGGCCACTTTGCAGGCCACTTTGTAGCGTTACCATAACCATTCATATTTAAGAATCAAGTTATCATTCATCTATGAAGTCATCTGACGAAGCTTATAGTAACCAGTAAAGCGTAATCCTAATCAATTTGTGTTAAATAATGATGAGTCAGCTTCCTTGTGCGAACAGCTCGACTTGTTGGTAAACAAAGTGAAACCGGTTCCAATTTGTTGTTTTTGTCAATTTACAGGTTAAATAGGAATATTGGTGTTTATTCTTTTAAACAAATGGTTTCTGAAATACATGAGATTAAACATTTGTTATTTGCTTAAATACGTGTGTGTATTTAAATAAAAAATGCCTCACCATCAGTAACCTTTTTATCATCCCACTGCTGGGCACAGATCTCCTCTCATACAGAGAAGGATTGAGCGTAATCACCACGCTCGCTCAATGCGGGTTGGCCATTTCTGACTTAAATTATAGTCCAGGTTTCCTCAAGATGTTTTCCTTCACCTCATAATCAGTCATTAGTGTCCAAGATATACTTAGAAAGTATATATAATAACTTAGAAAACTTACATTGGTAGTTGCCTGACCTGGAATCGAACCCGTACATTCATATTTGAGAGGCTGATGTTTTAACATCTACGCCACCACGACAAAAAAGAAGAAAAATGCATACATATATTAATTTGTTCTGGAGATGTAAATAATTGTGTTGCTATTGGATAGTCAACAGAATCAATCAGAAACTGGTGAAATAACCAGCAAAAAAGGCCTATCGCCAACTCTTGAAAAACGAAACTGTTCCTTTAACGCCTTTAAACCTGTTCTTTTAACGTCTGTTTCCAGCAACACGATGAAGATATCAGATTTACTATGTCTACCATTTTCGATCGATTGACTGGTACTTAATGCAAAATGGCGAAAAACATTTGAACTTGACCATCATGTACCTACATTCATGAGCAGTAATGTAACCACACTTGGTAACTTTTAAATGCGATCCAAGCACACAGCTCCCACTGAAACCTGGCACATGTGCCACTTTTTAGGCCTTCGCAATCATTGTAATATATTTAAATAGTTATTTCGTCCAACAAAGCGCTCGCGTAGAATCTGTCACAATTTAAGAGACAGCCCTAATGCTTACAATGGACTTCGTTATATAAGATCAGCTGAACGAGGTTTACGAGACATTACGTTACAAAACAGTGCATTTACATAAAAAAAAAATATTGTTAATATACCGTATTGTACTTATTTAATGGACACACAGTAGGTAAAATTGATTTTTACTTGGACTTGGGCACCTGGCAGATTGCTCAATATTGAATTAACGTTGGTGACGAAAGACATTGTTAAATGATAAGTGAATACGTTACTAAATTTACATATTTTAAGCACTAATAGCTGATACGTATGATTATTATGACTATGTAAAAAACTTCAAATTGGTAAGCTATATCATGCCAGGCGTAGAGGGAGATGATGGGATAAGGTGGGTTCCTTCAATGAGAACTGATCCTTTTCAGGTTTGAATCGGGAGAAGTGGAAAGCGTGTAGGGAGGCCTTAGCCCTGTAGTGGAACATCACATGCTAATAATATTACGGAAGTATAACACTACAATGCACCAAGCAGCCCCCTAATCGGCGAACACATTTTTGTCAAATCATTGCGACTAATTGGAATCGTTTGGACCGAACGAACCAATGGGCGGTCCGAAGGCAGGTTTTTGAAGGGCAGGTTTTTTAAAGAATTTGCATGTGCAATTAAAAAAAATTAAGTTCGCTTATCCAATCTATTGGACCCGTCAAAGGTCAATTCAAATAGGAGCATAAACTCGAGGGGCTTACTAATAGCCGCTTAAAAGTTTCTATTTACCTCCTGGCTCCACCATCAGCTCAGGTAATCTAATTTTTGACGAGTACGGGATCACCTTCTTATTTAACCCTTTGTTTGAGTTTCATAATGTTCTTCTGTATGTCAGGCCTTTGGGCAAGTAAGATTTTTAGAGTGAGGAAACTTTGTACGCTATAGTCGCACTCGGCAATTACACCGTACATTTTTTCAGTGTCTACTGCACGGTTTATTTAAAAGTAAGAGATGACTCCTCGTTTATACTTTGTTTAGTAATTAGGGGAGTTCAAACATTTTCTGCGAGATTTCCTGGGGAGGGCAGGTATCCCCCCGTGCCCTCCCCTGGCTACGCCCATGGCTGTAACCGTTAGTTTATTTGAAAGCGTTAACCTCCGGTCCAGTCGGATTTACTATATCTTTTTGGGATTAATAGCCCAATTTTAAAAAAGATAGCTAGGTTATTAAGTCTTTATGTGCTTACATATAGATACGTCTCAAGTTCTCTGTATCCCCAACTACTGCTCGACCAGTTTTAAAAACATCGTTAAACCTCATGATAATGATTGCATTTAATGTTAAATAATTCTAAAGAATTAATAGATGTGAGATAGATAAACATTGCGTCATCATAACTCAAACGAATTATTCAAACAGCGGTCATTAAGTCCTACAGCAAAAAATCTTTAAATTAATGCAGAATGATGTATTTATGTATTCAGGATAATTTGTGTGACCACTGACTCAGTGCCACGATACACAACGATTAATGAGATGGATCGCTGTGATCTGACGACGAGTTTGATTAATCAATTGTATAGTAAGCAGTAGTTTTATTAATTTAGAACGAGACAGGTGACAATATGATGAATATTTATAAAGCTGCAGCATTATATTAATACTAGCGGCCGAAAGCGACTTTGTTCGCGTGGAGATAGTTATGCTCCGCTCGTATTGGTCGCAGAGTGATGTTATAGAATAGCCCAAAGCCTTTCTGGATTAATGGGCTACAACGCAAAAAGAATTTTAAAGACTAGTAGTTCCTGAGATTAGCGCGTTCAAACAGACAAACAAACTCTTCAGCTTTATATATTACTATAAACTAGTAAGGGCATTCACTCTGTGGTTCTTGTTTTTGAGCGTAATCATCTTTTCCAAACTGTTTCTCAACACCCGGAGGTCCGCATTCTGCATCCAATCTGTCCCAGCTACCTTTTAAGGAGCATAGATACCTCCCGGCTAGAATGAGACCGACAAAAAATCGTTGGTATTGTCATCCACCATTGTCTCTTCGTGGATGGGAGACTATTCAGTACTTATCGAGACCAGTCGGTGCTAGTTACAGTTTGTCAAAAGCCCAAAAGTATGACAACCATTCTTACCAAGGTGTATTGGCTGTTGGGTAATAACCCAGAGGAGTCTGAAGATCAGAAATGCAATTGCGTCATGTAATATACTGGTATTCAGGTGGATCTGATTAGACTGGAAGCTGACTCCAACATAAATGTAAAAAAAGTACGCACATTTCCCGACAAATATTTGTGTAATACACAACGTAAGAAAACTCTTACCTCGTACCATCACTGACACTATTTTACACGGAAAACTAAAGACTTATAACATAATGTAGTGAAGTCATAAAAATGTTTATTATTAAACGTAAACTATCATTACTGTTAGCTCGTAAAAGGCCATCGAGGGTAACAGGTGACGATTATGGCGTAGCTATGACCATCTGCATGCTACTCAGTGCACATACTAAAGACAAAATTAATTTGTGGTGAGATAGAAAAGAAAATGAGTAAGTTCACGGGCCACAGGCCTACGGCCGTAACTCACTAGATGAGCTGGTGGTTTTCAAATTTATGCTTCTTGAACTGCTGGGTTTCCTGAAGATGTTTTCTTTCGCTGTATTGAGACAAAGTAAAGCACCTGTCTTGCCGTGTGGTACCGGGCTTATAATAGTACCATCCCATATCCTTCCGTAGGTGTCATAAGAAGCGACTATGGGAACTATGACCAGGGAAGCGGGTAGCAGCACTTCTCCTGTGGAATATCAAATTACTGCGATCCCCAACCCACTTGCCAAGCGTGAGGATTGTGGCAAATCCTCCCAATTCTTTGGGGGAGGCCTTTGTCCAGCAGTGGACCTCTATAGACTGAAAAGAAAAAGAAGCGCCCGCCTGGGTTCTAGCCTAAGGTATACGCTCGAAAGTCCCGGCCAATACCACTGGGTCACCGCTGTTCACATAGAGTGATGATGAGGATAAATGAGGAATAATAATCAGTAATGAAAGACTTAGACAATATTAGACTAGGAAGGAAATGAGCATTGGCATGGTGAATTGGTATCTTCTAGAGATGTCAAGAAAAGGCTTGCTGGCGTCGACTAAATATAATATCATAAGAGCAGTAAAATGCTAATGATGAGACAAAAACAGTTTTGTTTTGTTATAAAACAGTATTTTTCTGAATCTGTGAGACAGGTTTGACCTTGTTAGAATCATGTGCGTCATCTTTGGAATAGTTTGTTTTGAGATAGTATCTATTGACGCAGTTCTGCGCACAGCCTTAATTCACCTTCAATGACTTTGCGACCTTTTTACTTGGATGTCGATACAATAGATTCTAATATGGTGAGCATCTTTTCTCATCAAGATGTTTTAAGTTTGCCTGTTATGGCATAGAACGTTGTTGAACGAACACTGATGACTTACGCCTACATCTAGCTACAGTGTACACTGCGGCATTTGCATCTTTCCTATAAGCAACGTTGGTCAACGCCCGTTAATGTATCTAATCTTAATTCTTTTGTTTTGCCACTCAGTTTTGATGGTTTATACTCTTTGACAGCCTCTGTGGCGTAGCGGTAGCGGACGCGGCCGCTGCGCAAGGTGGCGCGGGTTCGATCCCCGCACAGTGCAAGTATTTGTATGCATGAATATGAATATTTGCACTGGTCTGTTCGTGCCTCGGAAAGCACGTTAAGCCGTTGGTTCCTGTTGCCATACGAACATCTAGTGGCAGTCGTTACGGGTTGTTGGAGCCCTCAAAAGTCCAACAATTGGTCTAACTGCAATGCTTCGATGTGGAGGTCAGACGGCAGTCGCTTCACGGTAAATGTCGAAGTTTAGCCATATCAGCAGCCAGTTACCAGTGGACTGGTAAAGCGGACCCCAGACTCCAAAGCTGAAAAGGCTTCGGATGCGACTGGGATTATCGCTGGGATTATGATGATGAGTTTTGATGGGTTATGTTTAGCTTAGCTTAACATAAGAATATACGGGTTACGATTATCTGCTAATGATAGGGCCGGCTTCTAGTAGATGAATAATCACCAGAGACCTTGAAACACTTTTAAAAATAAATAATATGATTAAAATAATCAGAAACCTACCAAAAATACTACTAACTAGTCTTCAGGAACTTAAATATCGGTCATCTTTTATTTTTAGAATATTTATTTATAAATAGTGTAACTAATTATAGCAAATCGTTTCTTGTTATATCGACTATTGAGGTTTTTCTAGTTTATTTGTGGTCGTCACGGCATGTCCTTTTCCTCCATATTTCTCTGATACTCGTCATCTCAGCAATTTGGTAACATATTTCTAATCATATCACCGTTCACACTGTACATCCATTGGGTTTAAGGGTCTTCTCAACTTTTATAGTCATCCACATTCATCCCTACCGTGGCTAAGTAATAACCGTAGCATGGGTCGTACAATCACGTTGGGCTCTGCTTGCTGCGGCTGGTTGGTGGATGGGTGATCATCTTTAAATACCGAGATACATACGAAACACTTTACATACCGTCCATGGAGTTTCTTGCACGTTCTTCTCCATAGAGATCTACGCTTTGGAACGTGCAATTTAGCTTCACTTTTCTTGGACTGATCGACATTGACATTCAAAAACACCAACGGATGGTTAATTTGAAATAAGCAATTTTGATTTGATTTCCTCCGAGCCTCAGAAAGTACGTTTGTTTAAAATCTGATTTTATTTTGGGGCTTTTATGGGGATATGTCAGCCCCTTTACTGACCTTACTTAATAAACACAGTATGAAATCTATTAAGAAAAATATAATAGACTAATAAAAAAAAACTAGAGCTATTCATATATATGTAGAACCGTTATTTTAAAAAAGTTGTGTCCTTTAGGACACAACTTTTTTGTCATCTCTGATGATGGTACTGACAAAATGGATTGTATTAAACCCATATCCAATTTATTTATATTAAATTCGCTTATGTACCTATGGCTGCCGTTCATCTTTATTCCGAGTACGGAAAGAACGTCAATCTGTTGGTTCCGGACTTCCGGCATGTCATTCGTAGATATTTGATAATCGTTACGAATCATCACAAGCCAGGAAATCTGATAACCAGTCTTACCAAGCAGTATCTAATCGTATTATCCAGTAACTGAATTGTGCTTGGCTAATGGTTAGGTTACAACAACTGGACTTGCAAGAGTCCCATTGACCCTTGCAAGCTCTCCTTTAGAGGCCAATCGGTGCATTTTGAACCTTGTTCTTTTAACCTTTTCTTCTTTTCTGTTCCTCATCATCATCATTATCATCAACCTTATTCATCGTGCCTCTGCTTGGCACAGGTCTCCTCTCATACAGAGAAGGATTGAGCGTAATCACCACGCTTGCTCAATGCGGGTTGGCGATTTCAGACGTAAGACTGATTTACACGGTACAATTTAATTGCCTATGGCTTCAATAAAGTTGAAGCAACAACAAAAGTTGCATTGTCTAAACACCATGTAGACGATGCAAGTCATTTGTCGCATCAATTTTATTGTATGCCATAGGCAATTTAATTGCACCGTCTTTAAAGTTCAAGTTTCCTCGAGATGTTTTCCTTCACCTTGTAATCAGTCATTGGTCTTCTCCTTCTTCTGCCTGGCCTTAATTAGTCATTGGTGTCTAAGATACACTTAGAAAGTACATATAACTTAGGAAAGTTACATTGGCACTTGCCTGACCTGGAATCGAACCCGCACACTCAAAAACTTTATTTAAATAGTATTTGACTTACAAAAGATGGCCGCCATCTCGGGAGCTTCATTAGCAATATTGTAAGAGATATTTATACAGATAAAATCTATACTAATAATAAAGCTGATGAGCAAGTTTGTTTGTTTGAACGCGCTGATCTCAAGAACAACCAGTCGGATTTCAAAAATTATTTCTGCATTTGATAGCCCAAATCTTGAGAAGAGTTAAGTTAGGTTTTTAATATCATGCTACAAAGCTTACAATCATCATCATCAACCTTTTTATCGTCCCACTGCTGGGCACAGGTCTCCTCTCATACAGAGAAGGATTGAGCGTAATCACCACTCTTGCTCAATGCGGAGTGGCGATTTCAGACCCAAAGTCCAGGTTTCCTCAAGATGTGTTCCTTTGCCTTCAGTCATTGATGTCCAAAATATACTCAGAAAGTACATATGACTTTAGAAAAGTTACATTGGTACTTGCCTGACCTGGAATCGAACCCGCGCACTCATACTTGAGAGGACGGTGTTTTAACCACTAGGCCACCACGACATCTGTTCCTCATAACTCTGTAAAATAATTTACTGATTACTTTATATATTTATTATCTCGTTGCAAATTATCTCATCATATCTTCATGGAACATAGCTCTGCTGCAGTAGAAAGGAAGTATTTTAAGTAAGTGTATCACGTGCGCCACCTCGACCATACAATTGTATTAGGATAGGTGCTTACGTTTGTCGAAAAGCTTTCACTTCTATTGTATCAACATCAGTTTATTGACCGTAGGCCTTTAGAATAATGTGCAATGAATGGAGTCGTTTACCGGCTGGTCGCGGCGGAACAGATCTCTTATCAGAAGTCATGAGTTCTGCCAAGTCGTACCAAAGGGTATCGTATCCTTACCAATATTATAAATCGGAAAGTCAGTTTGTTTGTTTGGTCCGCTTTCCCGCCGTAACTACTGAACCGATTGTTTTGAAATTGAAGTCGGGATTAAATAATAGGGTACTTTTTATCCCGGTAAAAAATTTTATTCCGGAGAAAAAACAAAAATATGCAAACGAATATGCAGCATGCACATCTAAAATTAGAAGCTAAATGACACGATAATTAATCCCTGGAAATGAGGAATCTAAAAAGCGCGATACAACCGAATTCCACGCGGGCGAAGCCGCGGGCGGAATGCTAGTTACCTATAAACTGGGTTGTGGAAGTGGAATAGGAAGTCGCTTCATGTATGTAACATACTCAAATTCAAAAGCCAAATTTATCCAAATAAGGCCCCCCGTCCGCCGTCCTTACCCGCTCCCTAGTGCTTTCACTTTTCAGGGAGAAAAAACTATATAACACAGCTATATGTTCAGTTAGAATAAATTGCTTCTATTCAATAGTATTAAAGCAGTTAACATTATGACACAAAGAACTTCTTTATTAAAAAATTTAATAAGACTTCATTTTTTTTCGTAACCATAATAATAAACCTCATTGATTTAAATAATCTATGCCATATGCCTACTAAATACGCCGATATGCTAATAAATAAAAAATACCACTCAAGCAAAAATAAATAAAATTTAACACCTAAATAAAACCCTTCTCGCATAAAGGGAATGACGATGAATTATGTATTATAAAAAATCTAAGTAAAAAAAAAAAGAAATAATTACTTTTACTATATTCAGGTGTGATCATTCATCATCATCATTCTCCTGGCTGCTGATGTTTCTTTTCTATACATTAGTTCTCATCTCGGTAGGGGGTGACACTTGCTAACCATAGGTACCATCATCACACAAACCATCGGCTGTTGCTTTCGCCTACTTTTATAGCTATCGACGTTCTCCCTCAAACCTTTCGTTAAGATATTTTCCTCTTTTCTCCACCACTTCATCACTATTTTATCCTACCACATGCCCGTACAATGCAAATCGATTACTCCACAAATTTTCATTAACTAATGCCATCTCAACATATTTAGGAAAATACTAGGCTGATGATAAAGATGTAATTAATGAGTGGAGTCCCGCTAGATTCATCCTGGGACCATTCTCAGTCTTCCATCCTTTTCATGTGTTTTGTGAATAAATCACATTTTATGTCCTATATTACTAAACATCTTACCTGGATTGCTCAGTAACTTATTCATAATAAACATATTTGTTTTCATCCTCCTCTCGATCATACAAAGTGTCAAGCCTCTCAAGATTAAATCAGCGGCGAACGAAACACCATTGATTTGACACCTTAATAAATTACACGGCATATTTAACACTTCGATTAAACTCTTTCACTTATTTCCTCAGTTCCGACCTCGGAGTAACCCTGACCTGGTCACCTTGACCCCTCGCCACATGCCTGAACTGGCAGTTTAATGTAACTCTTATGATATTGTGTATATAGTTTCTGCCTGCGACTTCGTTTATTTGGTTAGATACTTGATATACTAAATATTTTTTTAAAAACTCCATTGGACTTGATTCACCGCGTCGTATCATATCACCCGCATTTTTATTTTGTTTTTGTTTAGAATTCTTCCTTCATATTGTGTAGCTCTTAAAAATTAAAAATTCGTGGCGGCCTAGTGGTTAAAACACCAGCCTTTCAAGTATGAGTGCGCGGGTTCGATTCCAGGTCAGGCAAGTACCAATGTAACTTTTCTAAAGTCATATGTACTTTCTAAGTATATTTTGGACACCAATGACTGAAGGCAAAGGAACACATCTTGAGGAAACCTGGACTTTGGGTCTGAAATCGCCAATCCGCATTGAGCAAGCGTGGTGGATACGCTCAATCCTTCTCTGTATGAGAGGAGACCTGTGCCCAGCAGTGGGACGATTAAAAGGTTGATGATGATGATTGTGTTGCTCTTAAGCTTTGTAGCATGATATTAAAAACCTAACTTAACTCTTCTCAAGATTTGGGCTATCAAATGCAGAAATAATTTTGAAAATCCGACTGGTTGTTCTTGAGATCAGCGCGTTCAAACAAACAAACTTGCTCATCAGCTTTATTATTAGTATAGATTTTATCTGTATAAATATCTCTTACAATATTGCTAATGAAGCTCCCGAGATGGCGGCCATCTTTTGTAAGTCAAATACTATTTAAATAAAGTTTTTATTGTTGTCAGTGAGATATTTTTTCGATATTCCAAGGTTAGGATGTCTGCAATTAAAAGTGTTATGATATTAATAGGAAGTTTCCATTAATTAATAGGTAGGAGATATGTTAGATTTTTTATTCGTAATTAATGTAAAGTAGTTGAGGAAGTACTTAGGTATAATTTATGTACGAACAGACTGGTAAATAATAGTGAAATCAAAGAGAGTGACTTATGAGAAGATTCTAAACAAAATAAAAAAACAGACAAGTAAAGCGTGGCCAGCATGGGGTGAAGTTGGACTGTGAATGACGGCAAAGGCAGGGCACAAGGTAATGAGGAGAAAGAAGACTTGGACATGCTTATACAAAAGACAAGATGACGAGAAGATCTACAAGTATAATAATTAAGGCAGCAAATTATTGAGACGCGGTTATATTCAATGTCGATATTTTGGATTCATATGTATATGTTCCCAATCATAAATGTTGTGAAGGTCAGGTCGGCAGCTGATGCATGTAAAATAAAAAATATTCAGCTGTATCCGGTTATACTGGAAGCCAACCAAAACATATTTGGGAAAAGCCTAAGTAGAAAATGACGAAATCCAAACAAAGTGGTTCAAAGGAGGAAATTTGACTAAAAGAGGCATGAGTATAAAAGTAGGTGGAAGACCGAAGAAAAGATAAATGGATTGTGCGAGGAATGTGAGAAATGATGTGATAGATAAGAGAATGAATGATAGTGTGACAGTTGACGGGACAGAAAGAAAGCACGTGTTGCATCGACACCAAACAACATGCTGCAAGAGCAGGAACATGTTGATACTCATAATACTCTTAGCAGCCTTCAACACTCAAGAAGAATACGACAGGACTTGACTGACATTTGTTTTTGGATTTTATGTTTTCAGTTATTAAGACTGGAAGTATAGAGTCTGGAAGTAAATGTCAGTCATCATTTTTGTTTTTTCATTATTTATGATTTTGACACGATTTCGAATGTACTTAACTGTAATTTTCATTATATTTTGATATTACTATTCGTATTTTACCATTTTGATGTATTGTTTGCTGTTCTCAAGAAGTTAGACAATAATGATCTAAATAACAAGCAAATAACCGCCAAACACGATACAGAAAACTATTTGAAGTTTTATTCTAAGAGAAAGCCACCTTACTTCAGATTCGGTCACGTAATGCGATAGATGTAGGTCATTATCTCCAACTGTATGACGACGAATTAATCTACGACTTCCATAAGCGGATACAGTAATATTATTGAATCGACGACTTCCAGGTACAAAGTAGGAGTATAAATACGCATCACATGGCCGTAAACTACGCATTCTGTATATCAAGTAGATAATATCGCACAAAATAGCCGGGAAACGACTTTTATTCATGGTATAATTGCTGCTTGTGATGGTGCGTTTCTTTCTAGGTATATCTGAAATCACCAACCCGCATTGGGCAAGCGTGGTGATTACGCTCAATCCTTCTCTGTATGAGAGGAGGCCTGTGCCCAGCCGTGGGACAATAAAAAGGTTGATGATGATGGTGCGTTATGTAACCCACGTCAGACTTTATGCTAATGCGTGCATTCAATGATACAGGGGTCGTGGGGATATTCAAGTTGGGTTACGATATCGAAAATATGTTTTCGTAAAAATCTATATCTCTGTGATCCAGAAGGTGCTCAGCACCCAACTTACTATTTGGCTATTTGACTACCTATTTTAAACATATTGCTAATACATTGCCCTATGTGTTCGAAAAATGTGTCTGATCAACAACTTGAATGCCGCAATGAACATTGTGGAACTGTCAAACTAAATCTCATTGATACTGTTAACGTGTAACGCAATTTCCCTGCTGGTATAATTTTGTACAAAAATAAAAATGTCGGGAGTACAAGTGACTCTCGGCTTTCTTACGTCTTTTTAGACCGTTATAATTATAATACCGTTATAATTTCTATGTTAATGTGGAGAATATCTGAATGTAAAAACATTTGGAAGGCTTTTTGTCAAGACACGGTTGGTTGATTCTAAATGATTATCAGCAGTTTGATATCTACTGATAAATTAATAAATCATGAAAGCTTGCAGAATATAGTAACTGAACCTACAGTACGTTTGTTACGGCACCGCTCAGATAAACCATGGCGTGGGGTATACGCTACTTTCCTTCTTCACAAATCACGAATAGCGTGTTGTTTGGACAGTTTGTCAGAAAAATACCTATACATATATTTCTAAATTAACTCTTACTGTCACATCTGTGCTTCCTATCAATGTCACCAATATGGTCCCTTTCCATTAGGTAGACAGTTCGAGGCCATCATCACCAGATGTGATTGGAAACGCCATAGATGTACTAGGGACTTAATCGTGGCTATAAATGAAAGCAAAAAGCAAAGTCTTTAGTTTCTGCCTGGACCCCCATGGAGAAGTAGCTGAAAGTTTTTATCGTCATCAACCTTTTATCGTCCCACTGCTGGGCACAGGTCTCCTCTCACACAGAAAAGGATTGAGCGTAATCACCACGCTTGCTCAATGCGGGTTGGGCGATTTCAGATTTAAAGTCCAGGTTTACTCAAGATGTTTTCCTTCACCTTCAGTCATTGGTGTCCAAGATATACTTAGAAAGTACTTACATAAAACTTTAGGAAAGTTACTTTGGTAGAGCTTGGTGTTTTAACCATTAGGACACCACGCTTTTAATTTTTATATTTAGGTTAAATAAAACTTTTTCCAAAAGGATTTACAGGATTACCTCTGATATCAAACTTCCTCAGGCAGATTGCCCTTATACGCACTATCTTAATAAGCAACTCAAGAGGACAACATTGTACCTAATATAATCAAGTACGGAGCCCCAAGGTTGGCACATGTTGGCAATAGGAAAAGATCGGAAGGTCGCGCGCAGGATAACGTATGGGAAGTGAAATTAGTATGTTATGAACGAAGACGGTTGTTTGTGTGTCGTCTTGAAGATGTGCGAGTATTGATTGGATACAAGAACTTACGTGGCGACTAGCAGGAATAACCAGTGCCTTATTCCTATATAGGAAGTGAAAGAATTGAAAAATAAATTGTGCTTAGCAGCTCGTCTGTGAGAAAGTATTCTAAAAAAAGGAAATTCTAAGCTAATGCAGCTCCTTGAGTTCTGAGATCACCTGCAAGATTTTTGACAAATGTTTGCACTGACTGGATAGGACCACTCAATTTGTGTGGTTCTTTTCTCAAAAACCATTCATATTATCGATCCAGATGGTCTTTATATGATTTCACCAAGATTATATCTGGACTTTAAAAGAGACTCTGACTTTATTTTGTCCTTTGATGAATCCCAAATCCCAAATGAGAAAAGCTGACCTCCTGTAGGTTTTTTTTAGTATGATTGAGTTTGTTTGTTTGCCTATCTGACCTCAATAATACAATATATCTTGGTAATACTGGTTATCAGACCCGTAATGACTATCAACGAGCATTGAATAACAGCCGTTACAAAGGGCGTAATGTGCTTTCCTGGGCACCCAGAAGAAACAGGTGTCTTATCTATTATAAGTATTAAAAAAAGAATTGTTATAGCAAGATAATAAAACAAAGTGATCTAAAGAATGCAAACGAATCCGTTGTAAATTTCCTCCGTCCATCCGTTCATTGTATCCCCTGAATGCATCAGTGTCAATTTGTTTATATCAGAAACATTGTTGTGCACTCACTGTCCGATACGTTTCGAGACAATTCGAAACATTGTCGCATAGTGAGTCATACAAAGAGCCTATATAGACTCAATCATTATTTTAAACTCCTTGGAGTTTTATGCCTGTTTCCTTGATAGTATACACTAACGACCAAACCCAATAACAGATTTTCAGTATAAGAAATATCATTGTTCGTAATAGTACAGTATAATATGAACGTACAGATCGCTAATGATATATCCAGCATTAATTGAGCAGGGCTGTTAGTATGCAAGGATGGTTATTGATCGGCTTCATCGTGATCACTTTCAACGTCATTTGGAAAATTCTTTAGTCGTTGTCAACCGACAAACCAGCTGGTTGACTTTGTGGATCTTAAGATTGATTCTGTAGGAATCTGTCCACAAAAATTTTGGGTGAATACTCAAGTGAGTTTAGAGTGAGCTGCCAAAAGTGATAATCTCTTATCATTAGTTATAATGCTATGCTTACTCCACTCTTCATCTAAGTTTTCATGGTCACAGAATGTCACTGCTATCTCTCATAGGTGTTTTTGAGCGAAGGCTATTTTGTGTGGATGTGGGGTATATTTTCCCATGTTTCCCACAACATAACGAGACGTCTCCGTGCCTCAGACTGTCGGACAGCACGTTCGGCAGCTACTCTAGGCTGTCAATTGCCCGAGGAGGCCCGCAGCAGCGGGCCAGCTCCAGTTGGGAGTTGCCGAAGTATCATTCGTTAACGCAACCCCCGGCGTAGATGTAAGATGGAACACCGGGCTGGTTTTTAGTTAGAAAGAGTCTGACAAACCCCGCCGCCCTCCCCAGGTCAATGGACATGCATGAAGGTTTTCCACCAAGGAAAAAATTGCTCTAACAAAAACAAAAAAAAAAAAAAGAAAATAGATTGGCATTAAAAACTAATAATAAATAAATAATATAATAGTTTTAGGTCTACTTCTAATGCTGGAATGTCAATAAATGCATTTTTCTTTCTTTCTAGATCTGTCACAGACGTTACGGGTAAACAGAAACCCAATACTCTGACAATTAGACTTGATTAGACCAAAGGATATTGTGTTATGGGTAACACGATATCCCTTGGTCTAGTCAAGTCTATCCCACTTGGGAGTGGGGTGTGGACTGAGATCAGATAGGCAGATACTCTATGTAAAATACTGGCAGTTAGATTGGAAGCTGACCCCAACATATACAGTTAGGAAAAGGCACGCAAATTGATTTTATTGTTTGTATTTTTTTCCTTGAGTCACGACTACCGCAAACAAACATATTTGTTATATTTCTTCTTCTTCATGAGCCATCTTACCAAGTAAACTTTTGAGAGTAACATTGCCCTAAATACACTTCATAAACTTTTGCTGCTTTTGTCTAATCCAATTGATATCACATCTACATAATATTATCGATCAAATAGTTTTAATTCCTGCGTCTTAATTACATATTGACTCTGTTACGTCAGGGTTCATTGAACTGTTTAAGCGGAACCATTGCTGATACTTTAGGTTTTTTTCTGACACATAATTCGGTCACATTATTTATATCGTTCTTTTACTTGTTAAGGCGAAGTGGTAATATTCGGGAGTTTACTTTGTTGTTTAAAAGTCGTGGTGGCCTAGTGGTTAAAACACCAGCCTCTCAAGTATGAGTGCGCGGGTTCGATCCCTGGTCAGGCAAGTACCAATGTAACTTTTCTAAAGTTATATGTACTTTCTAAGTATATTTTGGACACCAATGACTGAAGCTGAAGGAAAACATCTTGAGGAAACCTGGACTAAGTCTGAAATCGCCAACACGCCTTGAGCAAGCGTGGTGACTACGCTCAATTTTTCTCTGTATGAGAGGAGACCCTGTGCCCAGCAGTGGGACGATGAAAAGGTTAATAATGATGATGATGATTTGTTGTTTAGGTAGCAGGTATTCGATTCTTCGCGTTGTATAGCGATGCTAATTATTGATCAAAGAATTAGCAAGAGAATTAATAATTGAAGTTTCTAATTAATTTGCACGGCATTTTGAAGATGGCTGCTGAACTTTGAGATTTGGCAATCACTAACGGTTGACTCTTAATCTTTTTAAACCAGTGGCTCTGTAGGTAATCTACCATACCAAATATATAGAAGACATTTCCGGTTAGGATTTATAGACAGTTCAAGGAAAATTGTTGTGTAGATATATAGTGTAAGTAGTAGGAATTTCTACTTTTGCACAAAGTTATTACTAATATAAAAGTAAATTTTATTTTTGAAGAATGCAACTTTAAAACATATGTTTTCTGAAAATATAAAATATACATAGGATATACAAAATTATAAATATAAATATATGTACACTATCACTTGTAGCTATTTAACCCATAATATTATGCGTCCAATTATATAATACCTAGATACCAATTACTTCACTTTCATAACGCAATTTACATAAACAAAAACAAAAACAAAATGGTCGACTGCGCGTCGCCTTAACCGACGACATGCGAGTAACGATTGCTTCAATTTTTACATAACTTTACTTTCACTCCCTGAACAAAGGGACGGCTAGTTTGTGGCTCTGGAGATGGTGTTGCCAGATTACAATTTTGTAATTAAGTCTATAGACTACAGTTTTTGGTTTTTAAAAGTTATGTTGAAATTAACGTAGTTTGCCAAAAAACAATCTGTAGCGCATTTTCCCAACTTTACTGAAACCAAGGGGTATCGTATGCCCCAGTAACTGGTTTGTGGAAGTCAAGTGAAAAGCGCGGAGCGTTGACCTCTGGCGTCAGCTTTTACGCGCGCAAGTACTAGTATCTATCGTGAAGCTACGTGCACGCGCTCGATATCCACACTGCAACAATCGCTAAACGTATTTGGGATGGGAAAAATGTAATTATGTATGCATAAATATGAATATTTGCACTGGTCTGGTCGTGCCTCGGAAAGCACGTTAAGCCGTTGGTCATCGTTATCGTTACGGGTTGTTGGAACCCTTAAAAGTCCAACAATTGGTCTAACTGTAATGCTTCGATATCGCCTGCGGGTTGTGGAGGTCAGACTGTAATCGCTTCACGGAAAATATCGAAGTTTAGCCAAATCAGCAGTTAGACTGGTAAAGCAGACCCCAGACTCCAAAGCTGAAAAAGCTTCGGATGCGACTGGGATTAACCGAGGCTTTTTGTTATGTTGTAGTCGTTATGAATTCTAGAAATATCTTAAATCATTCATTCATTTATCTTAAATTATTTATTTTATTATGTTACGATAGACATCATTATATGATAATTTTATTCAGCCATAGCCATACACATTATTGGTTTTGGTGACACATCACGATTTCAATAAACGAAAAATTATGATAATCTTACTAATTAGCTTCGCAAAAAAAAAAACCAGAATAGATTCTCGATATCTCATTTGGTAAACACAGACCACAAACTGTTGCGTTTGTTTTTATTTTTAATCGGAATAGACAAGTAGTTTTAACTAAAATTCTATTGACGTAACATTTACGTAACGAACATTGATATAATATTATATCAATGGTAACTAACTCTATTTATATTCGAGCGAGAGATAAAATATGCAATGAATATATGAGCTCAATTCAGTTATTAAATTGGTAAAGCAGTAGTACTATTTATAAAATATCGTATTTATACTACCTTTGTGTGTAATAATGACTTACATACTTCTAAAAATACTGTGGCGCTAGGTTGTGCCAGCTAATACAGTCAGTGGATCGTCTAACGACCGGTTTTTTGATGCGTAGTTAAACTCAAGCAAGTGTTAAAAATAGTAAACTGGTTTAACTTTTGCACAATGTGTTTTTTTGTTAAAAGTTAAGTTCATCTAATGGTCCACCCGGTAAACAATTTTCTGTACAATACAAATAAGCGTTGCTGAATGTAGTTTAAAATTATTGTAGGGAATGTGATGTTAAATTATGTGTCGTTTGAGCTCAATAACTTCTTTCCCAAATTAATCTAAACACACAGTTTTCACAAGTCGTGGTGGCCTAGTGGTTGAAACACCAGTCTCACAAGTAGAAGTGTGCGATTTTGATTCCAGGTCAGGCAAGTACCAATGTAACTTTTCTAAGTTATATGTACTTTCTAAGTAAGCACCTATATTTTGGACACCAATGATTGATTACAAGGTAAAGGAGAACATCTTGAGGAAACCTGGACTTTACTACTGGCCCAAGTTAACTGTGCACCTCGCTGGAATGCAGTCCAAATGTATCAATTTAATTGCAAAACGTCACGAGTAAAATGACTTAGTACTATGACGCTATATCATCAAAAAGGCATTTTATTGACATAAAAAAATGTAATTTATTACACTACATATTATAAACAAAGTCACTTTTACTTTCCCTATGTCGTTTTGTATGATTAAATCTTTAAAACTACGCAACCGACTTTGATAGTTTTTTTCAATAGATAGTGATTCAATTGGCAGGTTTTAATGTACATAACATGCATAATATATAAGAGGAACACTGATAACTTTTGAGGTTTTTAACATATGTCGCAAAATAAACCCATTTTTGAGCTTACATTGCAAACGCTGACTGCCCGCTGACGACACCATATGTCTACCTACTATAGTTTCTTCATTATGGCTACTTTTTATGTTTGAAAAGTTATTTAAAATGCCAGTCGAAATCAGAGCCCACTATTTGTTCCTTATTATTAATCCTTATCCAAATAAATTACGTCATATCAAAGATAATTTTAGTAGCAGCAGACCTCTTTTTGAATTATTGGAATTGATCACGATTTATTCAAAACTAAACACCAGAAAAAATCCGCGTGCCGCTCGCACCCCTGCCGACCGCCTGCTACTTGAGTGTTTCTCTGCCTAAACCGCGGAGGGAGTGGGCCGGAAACTTGCTACCCCGGTAGGCTTTCATTCTGTTTGAACGTAGTGGAACTGGCTATCCATGGACAATAAGGTCGTTGTATCTTGCAGAGTCAGATATTGGTTGATGGGCGGTACAGTACAGTAGAGATTATTTTTATTGAAGGGCCACCGTTTCTTAAGGAAGGCTTAGGTACCTATATCATAGGGGGGCGCTAGTTTTTAATATGATTCTCATTTTTTACAAACGGTACCGTCCGAATGACGTCACAGAGCGAGGTGCATAGTTAACTTGCGCGAGTTCTTATAAGTCTGAAATCGCCAACCCGCATTGAGCAAGCGTGGTGATTACGCTTAATCCTCCTCTGTTTGAGAGGAAACCTGTGCCCAGCAGTGGGGCGATAAAAAAAAGGTTGATGATGATGATGACACAGTTTTCCCCTTAGCTTTGTCGCAGAACAGTCTGCGATGAGCACTAAGTTTATATGCCCATTGACTGTCGATCACCTAAGCACTGTGACCAATTAAGAGGCAAGTTTTTAGATTTAATTAAGTCACCCACAAAACTACCCATACTTCTAATAATATCTGCTATAGGAAATTCTATTTTTTTGTTTGTCTACCAATTGACCTTGCGATCTACATAAATTTGTTAACATGCCTATACTGTCCCACTCCTGTCAAACCTATTAACGGTGTTAAATATTTAAAAAAAATTAATAAGCCAAAATCAGTCATTTTTAAAAGAGTTGGTGCCCGTGATTGTCCCATAATTACAATCTATATCAATGTTTTATTTTTTTTTATTCTGTTCTATTATCTTCTATTGCTAATTCATTGCTTTACCTAAGCATATGTTCAAAACAACTTTTTACAAAAAAATAGAAACAGACTTTAAAAAAACACTTAAAAGGAAAAAATAATTTTACTTTTGTCATGGCTCTAGAAGTCGGTGGCAAGCTAAACAACAGAAACCTCGAGACACCGACTTCTAGTTATTAGTATATTTAGTAAAAAGTTTTCATTTCATGCTTTTCAGTGTCAGCCGAAATTCGAAAATGACTTTTTTTCACCTCATAACAACAGTGGCAGCCATAACCCATGTTGATTAAGTTCTTATCAATACGAAAAAAAATTCTATCTCAAAAACTACTGAGCCGATTTTGATGAAACTTATAGTATTCCCTAAGTTGAACAATACATAGTACAACAAAAAAAAAAAGAATTACTTAAATCGGACTTGTAATTCCGGAAATATGCGCGCACAAACATAAAAACATACATACCTAAACTTGAAATTTGGCTTACATTAATACGGGTCGAATTGATAACCTCCTTTTTTTTGAAGTCGCTTAAAAAAAGGGTCTTCTCAACAACGTAATAAGGCAATGAATTTGGGTTTACTGTCAAAATAAAAATAATTGCTACTTGATACTTAGTGTGATACGCGTTCACCCCGCTTTTCTCACCTGCGGTCGCCTTGGATAAGTTTGTGGATAGGATAGTTGAAAATCTACGCAAAGTCACGAGTAAGTCGCTAGTAAAATATTGAGCGTAGAACAATAAGTCAGTAAAAAAGGTTTAATTTCGTGGTGTAACCGGAAGACTGGCGCTTTCCTAAACAATGCCTATTTGCATTAGATGCAGACTGCATTTAAATTCGATGGAATGGCAGTATTGGAGTAATGGTTGAGTAATGGCTGGAGATGGTCTCCAAAGCCTAGAGCATAGCCAGCCTTTCGGTGTTCTGTAGGATGCATTTTGGTGAGTGTGCGAGGGCATTGCATGATTTAATTCCCCCATCTCCACTCCACTATCGGACGACCCGTCGTCGTACGGCGAGTTTCCACCCTTACGTTGTTAACACCGCTACGATCCGGACGATGCGATTCGCCTCCTCCTTTATACCGCGTACATCGAGGGACTGGAACAATTTGCCAGCGGCGGTGTTTCCGTCGGACTACAATTTGAGTGTCTTCAAGGCTAGAGTGAATAGGTTCTTAATAAACTAGTGCGCTTTACTATCAACGATTGCGTCACTGGTTACCATCAGGCGGGATTGCGGTCAAGCGCTAGTTTATAATTTTATTTAAAAAAAATGGTAAGCTGTGTATGAGTAAATAACTTCTGTGCTGCGGGTTTGCCTCTTGATTTATATCCTGCTCTGTACCTTGCTTCATATGTTACCTACTTAGTCGGCAATACCTACGTTTCCTTCTCCCAGTCAACTGTCATGTCATTTACTAACCTACTTTTTTCCATATTCGTCATACAATCAATTTACCTTTTTAGGGTTCCGTAGCCAAATGGCAAAAAAGGAACCCTTATAAATTCGTCATGTCTGTCTGTCCGTCTGTCCGTCCGTATGTCACAACCATTTTTTTTCCGAAACTATAAGAGCTAGGTATACTGTTAAAACTTGGTAGGTAAATGTATTCTGTGCACCGAATTAAGATTTTGATGCAAAAATAAAAAAGAAATATTGGGGGCTCCCCATACTTAGAACTGTAACTCAATTTTTTTTCTCATCAAACACATTCTTGTGGGGTTTCAATGGATAGGTCTTCAAAAATGATATCGAGGTTTCTAAAATTTTTTTTTCTAAACCGAATTGTTTGCGTGACAGACGCTTCCAAAGTGGAAAAAGTTAGTCCCCCCTCTAACTTCTAAAATAAGAAAATGAAAAATCTAAAAAAGAAAAACATATGATATACATTATTATAAAAACTACCAACGAAAATTGTTTTGAACGAGATCTAGTAAGTAGCTTTTTTTAATACATCGTAAACCGCTTATTACCGCGTAATCTTTCATACAAATAACTTAAATCCTTTAATTTCATAAATCAATGGTACGGAACCCTTTGCGTGAGTCCGACACGCACTTGGCTGGTTTTTTGGCATTGTACAGACGACAGCACATCAAGATACTACAACCTGCCAGATTTCTTTATTAGATTTTCATCTTTATCCTAAAGCGTTATGGCTCAAGATTGATTGGGAATATTTGGCAGTTTGGGGTAGCTCGACCTGCTGTCATCCGTATTTCTGATTTCTGATATACCTATCATGAAATTAAAGTTCAAATTATTTTATACTAGCTTTCCGCCCGCGGCTTCGCCCGCGTGGAGTTCGGTTATATCGCGCTTTTTAGATTTCCCTCGGGAATATCAAATTTTTCCGGGATAAAAGGTAGTCTATGTTCTTTCTCAGGGTCTAAAGATTGTCTGTGCCAAATTTCATCAAAATCGGTTGAGAGGTTTAAGCGGGAAAGCGTAACAGACAGACAGACAGACAGACAGACAGACAGACAGACCGACAGACAGACAGACCGACAGACAGACAGACCGACAGACAGACAGACAGAGTGACTTTCGCATTTATAATATTAGTATGGATTAAAACACTGATTTAAGTTATTTATTATTTGTTATTTTAAAGCAATTGTGACAATCTTTTTTTTTTGTGTCGCTCTACTGGAACACACAACACAGACAAGAATTTTATAAACGCTTGGTGTCATGAATAAGAAACTTAAATATTTAAGTAATAAATAAAACCTTATTTTTAACTATGTTTTACTTGCATTTTAGCATTGATAAAATATTAAACAGATACGATATATTCTAACAAACTGAGCAAAAAAAATGTGCCGAACACAGCAGCAGCACACATGCATATTTTTATTCGGCATACATTGGTACAGTGTGAGTGAGATGGGGCGCAATCTAAAGCATAAAGAAGAAAAAGATGGCTAGTGTTTGTCGTTTGCGCTGTTAGTGTTTGTCGTTTGTTTTTACGAGTGTATCGAGAGTGACTAAGGCGAGATACAGGACTTTCCTTCCTTTTGTACGCTTCATTTTCAGTGCGCTAATGACATATCTACCTTAGTTTAATATTTTATCAATGGATTTTAGATACAACAAATCGACTGCTTTTACTAAAATATTTAGGACAGTAGCATCTGTTGGTAAATAGCTGAACTAACCGAAAAGCGCCCTCTTGCGTCGAATAGTGTTTCATTTATTTAGATATATTCCAACAGATGTCAGGACTGCCATTAAATAAGCCGTTTATTGTCTATTTCATGGTAACCTTAGCTCGATGTTATGCTTTATAAATATGTTTTTCAAACAAATCAAGAAAAGGATTTAGAAATAAATTAAAACCGCATGTGCTTCTATGAGACGTAGACAATATTCTTTTTTATTAATTTCAGTGAAATGGCAACATTGTGATTAAGCTTTAGTTTATGGCAGATCGCCGCTTGTGACAGTTCGCGAGTGAAAAATTGGAAATTATGAAGTAAAACATTTTCTAAAATTATTGTGTTTAAATGACAGCAGGAAAAGAAACCATGGGGTAAGTTTGATTCTATATTATTTCCAGAATTTATTTTAATACAGTTCTTCAGCAACCTTGTTTGTGAAATTGAGAAAATTCGGTTTCACGGACACCTATTTTTAGGGAGGGGATGCATTTTGCCAATGCGAAGGGATATTTTAGGTTTTCCTTCGAAGGACTCCCGCTTTAAATTTCGAATTATTTTTATCGATAAACAAAAATCAGTACATAAATATTCTTATGCTAGAAAAACGATTGCGAGTAAAATGAATTATCGCCTGTGTCGTACTCCATTTACGCTTTAACGGGCAATTGCACATCGATTGCATACGATAGAGTGCTTTTACCTTTACGTTAAGGTCGTACGGTCTTAGCCTATTTATATGTCGAACATATTTCATAGTTGAATGATCTCTTTACAGCTGCATGCTTGCTTAGTACATGAGCTCGTGAATCTATCACCGAACTCGTAAAATAATTGATTTACGAGAATTAACTTACTACTCACGCTAACGATTTAACACTGCTTTATTTACATAGTTTGAGAAGAACAAAACACAACTCATGTAAAAATTGTTTCGTAAATTCTCAACACATTTGTCTAGCATGCAGGATTAAATGTAAAAGAAAAGTTTTCGGTTATTCTTGAAACTAATGATTGCTTTGCCTTGGGATGAGATAAATTATTTTATCAACACAAAAGAGATACCTGTTGATTTTGATATCATTAGATAAATTATCTTGGATACTCTTAAAGATAATCTTCTTAAAAAATAGAGCTCTATCAAATAAAAAAAACACATGATTGCATTATGCATTTTTTTTTGTTTGTTTGTAGTATTAACAAATAACAAAAATGTGTAGTTCTTGTAATCAATTTGCAAGCTTACAATGTATTGTTTACGCTGTGTGAAATTCACACACATTACACAGAATGTGTTATGCGATGCTACTGTATTTCATTCTTATGTGTGGGCCAACACCTACTTTGAAGTGGTAACAAACATTATTTGACATGTCTTAAATAATCTTTTGGGAGATAACTCAGATATAATTTGATTGACAGGAGTATTTCGTAAGAAGTATTTGAGGATAGGAAAAGTATACCATAATCAGCCTATTTTGATTTTGGTTTCATCTGTGACACAGGCCTATTCTCTGTGAGAAGAAGTGGGCTATAGTCCACCATACAGGCCGAGTTCTTTAATATAGGTAGCCAGTTGTGGATTTACAAGGTTTCAAAGTATAGGCTGTAAGGTTTTTACTGCCTATTTTTCACTACATTTTTTTGATTATTTTTATAATAACATTGTATCTGGAAAACAACATAAAACTGTCATACAGATTTTTATTTTTATATCTATGTGGTGCGAAGCAAAAAAGAGATTTCAAATTTACCGCCACAATAATCTGCCCGCCTAGGCACAAGCCTACTCTGCTTGCTGGTAAATCCGCCACTCTAGGTAGCGGGGAAATAAACATTCAGTTGCATGTAGTTACACTATCAGCCAATTACAACATAGTTCAAAATATGCTAGGTAGGCAGGGAAATAAATTGAAATAAAGCCAAGGGAGCAATAATGATGCTATCATCAAAATTTACATTCTAGGTACTTACTTACCGAAAATAGATGTATTCCTGGTCCAGGAGGTATTCCTGGAAAATAAAGCTTGCTTATTTAACTTTTCCTTACGAATTCAGTTTCTGCAAAAGAAATTATTAAAATGTGCTACTACTAAGCATGAGATCCTATTTCTGGTTGACAAAGTGGTACAAGGTTTCCCGTCTAAAATATCTCAATAGCAGCCTAGTGTGATTTGTGCCTGGTTAAGAGTGATAGGCTATCTCTTTACATGGGACATAAACAAGGTGAAATATGAGTGTGTTATACGTATATTTCTGCCTAATTCTGAAAGGAACATGGATGTGATGTTACGTTATTATGAAAATAACAACTACAAACAGAACTAAATGGTACAAGAACATTAACTAAGTAACCAGTTTCTTTGGAGTTGTTATGACATGCAGTTTTGTAACTATTTTCGTCTACAGCTCTCATCAGAAAAATCGAAACACTCCAATTTTTGTGGTTTCTGCCTTAATTTAACGCAAAGAGTTTTCATTGCATTAAAAAAATCACATGATTGTGTAGCTGGTAGTTTCATTTTTCCATTACAATGGTAAGCAAAAATTCAAAATTAGAATTTAATTTGTTTATCATGCAATTGTCTGCAACAATAGTAGGAAGAAAGAAGTTTTATGGTAAAGGAGTTTATAAATATTGCCAAAAGAAAAAAAAAACACTACTCTGAGGTACACCAGTAATAGTATAACACAACGAAAAGCAAGACTCATGCCCTCATTCTATTACATTACCGGCGGCCATACAGGTGACTATGAAACTAATCATTTGCTGTTGGAGATATGGTAAACAAGTGAAGCATGTCAAGAAAGATATCAAAATCGACAGTGTTGAATGCTTTACTAAAATCCAATAAGCAAAGAACAGTCAGATTTCCTTGCTCCATGCCTAACTGTATGTCATCAGTGACGTTAACTAAGGGTGTTGTGGTACTATGATCAGGGCGAAAACCGTATTGGAAAGAATTAGGCAGAGTACGTCTTGCATGGAAAAGTAAAGCTGATGGTGGAAAATGCGTTCTAGAACTTTGAGAAAGGAAAGGCAAATGGACGGTATTCTTAAAAGGACACTTTCCTCATTGATGGACAGGCACCATAGGATATAGAGTAGTACAGGATAGGAAGAATATTGGCGAGGACAGGGAGAATCATTTTTCTACTTACACAATCACTACCGACCGCGTTACACGTGATTGAACTATAATGCTCTTCTTAAGATCGTAATAAGATAATTTTCTAAAAATAAATGTACCATGGTCCGGAGTTGGAAGGTTCGAAAGGCAGTTTTATGTCTATCCTTTTTATAGCAATCTATCATTCTTGCAGCTATTCAGCAATGTTTCGTATTTTTATTATATTTTTTGATAGCCGCCAAGTGACGCTCCGCTTATTGTTATAACCTCTTGAAATAGGTCTTGGGATTTTTTTCTTTTTAGTCTTCTAGCAGCTGAGTATCCATCAGGTTGTCTGCTGTTTGGATAGTTTGAGATTTGAGATCAGATACAAAAGAAAATTTTTTGTACGCTCTATCCGCGTCTATCTAATTCAATGACCTCTCTCGCTCTGGACGGAGCGGAAGGACGTGTCAGACTTTTACTAACTAAAACCCACTCGTGTTTCTTCACTTGTCTATGCGCCAGGACCACGCTTTCTTTTTTTAAACAACCCGCAACCCTGACCCAGGAGGCATTGGTGGTTCGTGGACTTCGTCACGATGTGCTGACATCTCTTTGAGGCGCGCGTGAAACACAACGCCCCGTCGACTCGAGCCTGGTCCTTGCCGGGCGGCTGCTCACCGCCCGCAAGTCCGCACCTGCGGTGGCCGGGATTTCGATGTTGTCTCCCGACCAGGGCGTCTCCTGCGGCGGCTAGTGGCGTGAGGGTACTGGGATTCCCGCTCCCTCACGCGCACCGCCTCCTCCTTTGCTAGCATTACTGCGTCGCAGAAGGAGGTGACGGCTTGCTATGCACTCTCACTCCGGACCATGGCCTGGACCAGGGTTGGACGGCAGAGATCGCTGCCGATCACCGCTACGAGGACACAGCGGTGCTGTACCCAAGGCCGGGCTGACCTCCACCGTATGGTCCACCGTGTACTCAGGGCGATCCACACAGTGGTGACACCCTGGCGTTTCCTCCCGGCTTATAGAGAACAGGAATCTCCTAATTGAACAGATAGCTGTGCTGTTGGGGAGTTTGTTGCGCCATTTCCAAGTGAAAGCACTTGAAAGTGGTGAAGGGCGGGCGTTTTGGAGGACTGCTGATTTTTTACTTTAAATACGTGCTCGTTAAGAGAGTCTCTAGAAAACAAAAAACAATTCAGAAATTAATATTCACATAGTGTTTAATCCCCGCGGGGCTAGGTAGAAGTGTAGCCACAATTCGCCAGTTGTTTAATTTCCATGTAATATATCTCCTGTAATGTTACTTAAGCTACCACAGGATATCAAAACCAAGAAAAGCTACCCGACCTGGGAACCAAATCCAGGACATTTTTCATCTACCACGTTTCCCAATACCTATTTGAGCAAATATGTAGTTTATAGGTTGGGAAAATACTTGTGGCGGTACTACACATATACATACTGACGTCACACGAATTCTACATCTCGCAATCAGAGTTTACCGTGCAACTAGCATATATACAATTTCCTAATTTCAAGCATTGGGCAAGTGCCCGCCAGACATAACACCCGTCTGGTCGGAGGAACCTCCCCTTTCTATCGAGGATGAGTGAACTTTACTCTCTGTTCCTCATGCCTCCATATACTTGTATTCTATTTATCTGTATAAAAATATGGAGCACAGATTCTAATTTATGCGACTACTAGCCTGTGTTAGCTACGCTATACAGTATGACATTTTTAATCGTTTTACAAAAATGTTTCACGGACTGTATCCGACCTTATATACGCCTAGCCGCGATTATTTGTTTTCTACCTTTAATTAAGATAATAGGTACAACGAAAAATAAATAATACATTAGAAATACGAAACATCCTGTTAATAATGTTTACATATCAAACGGACACAATACCCACTCCGCGCAAAATTCTATTGGTCAATCCCATCTCATTCATCATTTTTTGCAAGGAACGCAGCGCGCGCGAAACTAAAAAACTAGCTGGGTTCAGTTGGGTTCTAACCCCGGAAGTCAAACGTTGTGCGCGGGCGACTAGGTATCACACGTCGATCGTTAGTACGAGTGTAGAGTACCTAGTGCACAAGGATTAATTAGGTTGTCTGCCTACTTCATGATGAGTGATAGAAACTATCAGTACTCGAATATCGAGTGGCCCCTCAGAGGTGGAACTTACGTAGATATGATAATGGAAGATGTACCTGTCAGCTGTTTGTGTGGTCTGAAGTAAAGGGACTAGTGATGAGTTCAAAGGAGCACGCAGTGTTTAAAATCGCACGCAATTAAAATAGCAAATAGTTGCTACTTTTGATATAAGCCCCGCACGATGATATTGCGATTGGCGGCCATCTTGGTGACGTAGTCGAACTCGCGCCGTCGGTACCGTTCGCAAATTCAGTCCGCGCTTACCCACTTATGCACATCGAATATTTTTGTTAGCTTTTTGTTTTTGTTATCCTGTTTTATTGTTTTTCTTGAGTTTTGTTGTTTAGTTTTGTTAACTGTTACTCGTTAAAATGAGTAAGAAATTAAATTAAATTATTTGCTCGTGAAATTATAATTAAAGTGGACAATTATTTTGTTAAAGAGGAAGATGACTGTAAGTTAATTCTTGAAAGTATAAACCGTGCTAAAAAAAAGTGCTTCGGACACTACTGAGGATATTTTAATACCGAAGCAACTGCTAATAGTTATCAAAAATATTTTGCAAAATTCTACCAAAGTCACGGAGCGTGTGGCATGTGCCACAGGCGTTGCAAAAAATACTGTCACGAAATTGCGACGAGAGCGTGAGTCAGAAACAGCCAGTGGCAGCAAAATGAGAACTCCCTCTAAAGGAAAAAGACAAAAGAAGGAATATTTCGACGGGTGTCCTTAACAGCTTTAAGAAATGTTATACATTCAATGTATACGGTGAGGAGAGAAATACCCACAATGCGCAAAATATTGGCGGCTTCAAAAGTAGACTTAATTATACTGGTAGTGAAACTACATTAAGAAAAATAATTAAATGTGTTTTAGACTACCAATTTAAACGATGATACCAAAAAAGACTGGCTCTAATTGAAAGACCCCAAATTCAAGCGTGGAGGGCTAAATATTTACGACGTATGAAAGAAAACGACTCGCTTGGTAATAACGATAGACCCTTTATTTATCTCGACGAACCGTGGATACACGCACACTACACGGTAAAAAAATGTTGGCAAACAGCAACCGATGTCGGAGTGAGACGGAACGACAGCCCTGGCCGTCGATGGATAATAGTTCACGCGGGAAGTTAAAGCGGTTTTGTTGACAAAGCCCTTTTAATGTTTAAAGCAGGCACCAAAATGGGGGATTACTATGATTAAATGAATTTCACCAAGTGGCTTACAGAAAAATTAGTACCCAATATACCACGCAACTCCATAATTGTGATGGACAACGCCCCTTATCACAGTAGGGAAGAGAATAGGCCACCAAGTATGAACAATAAAAAACAGTTGATGGTTGAGTGGCTACAAGCTCACAACATCGACTTTCCCAACGACAGTACAAAACCTGAACTGTATTTATTAATTGAACGGCACACACCGCCGAAAAATTATAAAATTGTAAATTTATTAGCTGGCAATGGCCTTGAGGTCGTTAGATTACCACCCTACAACTGCGACCTCAACCCCATTGAGTACATCTGTAACCTGGTTAAGATGAGGGTGTCAGAAAAGAATGTGGAGCAGTTGGAAATTCGCATTGAAGCTCTGACGTTGGAGACGTTGGCGTCAGTAACTCCAGATGACTGGCGAAAGGAAGTCAATCATGTTAAACGGCTTGAAGAGGAATATTGGAATAAAGATCGAATAACTGACGAGTTATTTGTCATAAATACGGCAGACGACAGTGAATCGGAAACGACAGACACAGAAAGCAGTTCTGATTCGGAAGACTTTATGAGTAGGTTAAGATTGTTTTGAATTATATATAAACATACTATCCTGGTTTTATTTATAAGCTGATAGATGTAAGTAGTAATTAAAACATGACTGCTACACACTGTGGACTCTGATTCAATTCCCGCTCGCAAATTAACAGAAATGTAATTAGAAAAAATTTGTATACATGTAAGAAAGATATACGAATAAGTATATTTTTCTTACGTCTAAAAGAATTATTTCCTTGAAAATTTTAATAATGAAAGTTTGTTTGTCAGAATATGGGTGAGTAGGTATAAAGAGTGTATGTAGAATAAAATTATAAAATACAAAAAAAAAAAACCCTTAACCCCAGCTTATTAATTTTGCATTTAACATTCTTTTGCTAGCTGTCCTTTTGTGTGACAGATGACGTCACAAAGCTGTTATTGTGACAAGGTTCCATCGCAATATCATCGTGCGGGGCTTATACAGTGAAACAAGACAGAGTGACTTTAAATAAATTAAAAGACAGTATTCAAAAGCGTGCATAGCAGTTGCGGATACAGGTAAAGGCTATTTATCTACATAATACATGTAAATAAAAAGTGATCATTTGTAAAGACAAAATTAGTAATTAGTGTAAATAATTCAGTTTATTCCCATTCTTTAAATATGCCAGAAACACAGGTGCGCGGCAATGTAGAAAGTACTCGTTCTAGCAAACACTCAAACAGTAACAAAAAATGTTCGCACTCGTAAATAGGTACATGTTAGTTGTGGACTCGCGCCGACCTGTAGTGTAGGTACGGACGACAGTAGGTCAAGCTACCCGAAACTGCCAAATATTCCCAATCAACCTTGAGCCTTAGTGTTTTAAAGATAAAGTTGAAAATCTAATAAAGAAATCTGACAGATTGTAGTAGCTTGATGTACTATCATCTATACACATTTTTTGTTTGTGAACAAAAATGTGCGTAAACAATTTCAGTGGAATTTTGCCTAAATTACAACGACAATTTAGCAAATTGATAAGTTATTGAAATCGGCCGTATGTTTCTTGGGAAGAAACGTAAGTACTTAGGTGACTATGGTCAATCAAATTCCCATTTCGGGCGCGAGAACAAGTACAAACAGGTCGCGACTGCGGTCGAGAGGCCGGCCCGCGCCCGCGCCTTTCAACTATCATTCGCTTGATAGTTTGCAAACAAATTTTCACTTGCGCGTCATAGTAAATAAATAATCAATCGTTGATGGTAAAGCGCACAAGTTTATTAAGCCTATTCACTTAAAAATCTTAGTCAGTAGGAAGGAAGACGGCAGTTGAGCGAGGTGATGCAATGTTAAACCCAATAACACGACCAACGCTGCTGCATCAGAGGGAGATTAATCTGGAGACCCTCCACGATCAGACTACCGACACAATAACATTTGGCGCATCGTACCCGATCAGTGATTGTTGACATAGGTAATGCCTTTACGTAAAAGATCCCTAATTTGGGCGTTAGTACACTCGGCATTCATACCGAGTACGAATATCAAAAACCCCACCGAGTACCGAGTATCGACCAAGTACTCGGTCCATCACTTTGATTCGATTTTAACACGAAAAAGTTTTTGACGGTCCTAAGCCCGTAAAAGTATGAAGGGAGAATTGGAATTAAGTTGATTTTAATTTACAAACTGACTTACGCATTGATAGTAAGAAACCTATCGCGCTGGTTGAATGAACTCGCCACGCCCCGCCCCTCGACCGCGAGCCGCTACATTGATACCTGCGCGCTCGCGACAGGGTGTTTTTATTGTTTTTAACCGCGTGATAATAATGAACAACATTTTTATTTTTAAATTAATGAAATCTCATAAATACCTATTTTTATTTTATGAACGTTAACTAATCATTGGATACATGGTGTGGGCTGCCGTTGTAAGACGGTTAAAAAATCATGGTGTATAAAATCTGATTAACTTATGTGGCACACAATTTCATGCAAAACTTGTTTACATTTTTAGAATTTAGCGGGAAGGTGGTGCCTAACAAAACACTGACCCTCAATTTTGTTTACCTCTTGTGGTATTATAGTAATTTTATTCTAGGTAGGTAACTAGGTACACGGTTTCACTTTATTAAATGTATACAAAAGAACAATTTCGGAAGTCGGTGGCTAAAACGAATACACATGTTCGCGGTCATGGTGTCTTTGATTTTTGTATTTTTCCTGGTCTTCCAGCCTCAAACCCTGATGTCCTTAACATGGGACCACCTTGGGAATGTCTTCTTCCCAACAGAAAAAGAATTATCAAATCGGTTCATAAACGACGTTAGTACGGTACGGTAGTTACGGAGTTATGCGCGAACAAACATAAAAAAAGCATATGGGTAAGTATACGGTCGAATTGAGTAACCTCCTTCTTTTTGAAGTCGGTTAAAAACGTTCTATAAGACTAACTGGATTTTTCTGCCTATTATATTCACATGCCATACGAAACTATAGGTAGTTTCGTTTGGAACAGAATATAATAGGCCAAAAAATACAGCAGGGGCAGTTCGTAAATGTGATATTCAATCTGCTTATTTAAAGTACAGTATAGTGTTATACGCACATCGGCTGCCGGCAGAAGTTACCACCCGGCATGATGTCTGGTAAAGCCGTACGGGGGACGTGTCTGAGCAGCTGTGTTGTGATGCGTGCCGGGTATGATGCTCCAAATATTATTATGTCTGGCGTTTGGTCGTGGAGGGTCTCTGAGAATAATCTCCCTTTGGCGCAACATCGTTGATCGTGTTGTTGGGTTTAAAATTGCATCACCTCGCTCTACTGCCGTCTTCCTTCTTATTCACTCAGTTTTTTTGAGTGAATAGGCTTAATAAACTACCGCACTTTACAATCAACGATTGCATCTCTGCTTACCATCAGGCGGGATTGCGGTCAAGCACTAGGTATGTTTTGAATTTGAGTTTGCTTGTCTGAAATTTAGTTGCCTGTTTAATATTGCTCAACAGTCTCTTTGTCATTCACACAGTGGGTGTATATGTAATTTATACTGCCTACCCAAAATTAGATGAGACGCTCTAATTTCAAAGAAAACAACATGGCCCCAGGGTAAAGTGGTAAACAGGCTGGCTACATACTACCAATATACCTAGTTAAGGTATGTTAGTACTGTATATACAAAACGTATTTACAATGTAAACAAACAAATGTAATCATACACTGTTATCTCTTGCGTTTATTGAACTGACCTTTGTAGCTAACACGTAGCACAAATAAGTATAGTATTCAGAAGGTTTACTTTACTTTTACTCGATAATTCGCACTGTTAAACATACATATGTCAATCGTTCAAACAGGAGGGGCGCGTGGCTATATGTTTACTGGGCCTGTAGCCAATGTAACAACGCTTCATAGCGAAGCGAAATCGAATAACAAACCAACCAATGGCGCGAACGATCGACCACGTGATTTATCGCGTCGCGTGGTCTATCGTTCTCGCCATTGGTTGGTTTGGTTTTCGATTTCGCTTCGCTACGAAGCGATGTTACATTGGCTAGGGCTACTGGCGTACGGTCGATCGACCCTAAAGCTACGATTGTTGTCGCAGTCGGTTCGTGGGTGGCTGCAATTTGAGGCCTGAAAAGCAAACACATTGGTCTGGACAATTTTAAAGTAAATCTTTATTGTATGATTATTATATGTAATCGGTCTTATCAAGGTGTATCGTATTACTCAATAAGATGGACGGTCGATGTGCAACTTGTATTCTGCAGCATCCGCTTAGGCTAAAGTCGGCCCTACAATAGTTGGGAAAAGGCTAGGCAAATTAAAATATTTTTTTTCCGGGGTTGAAATCCTCAATGCATGTCCGCCGCCCTGGGGTGGGCGACGGGGTCTGTCAGACTTTTACTGACCAAAACCACCCCGTTGTCTCTTCTGTCACAAGCGCGCGTGGGGCCGCGGGAGTCTTAATTCTTCCACGGCCCCACACCCTAGTGCTGGCCCGGTCTGTCCGGGCCTCGTATCCTGCACGGGGTAGTGGGTTGTTAAACTACCCCGTGCATCGCCTCAGAGGCGCGCGCCGACACTCGCGCGCGCCTCCGCCTCAGGGTCCATCGAATAAGGGGCGGGGACTTCCCCGTGTCCCTCGCCCCTGGACCCATTCGTGGGGGGCGGAAGAGGGTGTTATCCGCCCTTCCTCGGCGCTCGGTGCGTTTTATGCGGCCCGGGAAGGGAGTTAAGATCTCCCTCTCCCGTTCCACAGCTTCCTTCTGCGACATCACGTCCTCGCAGAAGCACACCACCGCGTCCCACGACTGCGCTACGGACCAGCGTCAATCATTTGTCATGAACCAATCTCAAACTATCGTATTTTTCCACGCCCCCCTGCGGATGCGGTGCAACACTCGTATATCACACACACTGATTTATGATTTTGACAAAAAATACTATGCCTATAATTTCAGATGTAGTTTCTTGTATGTACACTTAATGTCGTCTCCTGTCCTGTGTTCGTTAAAGGAATTATTGGACGCTCCTGTTGGCGCCAAATAAGTAGCCGAATTCTGAGCAATGACCATTTTGAAACAGCTAGTCCTAGATCTAATTTGCATCAACCTCACGATTACTTACTGGGGCTTACGGGATTCACCTGTAAACCAAGTCAGGTAGTTATAATTAGTTCACCAGTAGGTGCCTAATGGAGATCTAAATAAGGAGGATCCGACGGCTGACGGCCAGCCGACGAGTCGTGGCACCGATGTTAGAAGGACGATTGAATATCTATCATCTATGTATGGAGCGGGCTATGTTGGGCGTCTCTCTGAAGGACCGCATCAGAAATAAGGTGATCCGACAGAGGACCAGAGTCACCGACATAGCTGAGAGGATTAGCAAGCTGAAGTGGCAATGGGCTGGTCACAGATGCCGCAGGACCGACAACCGTTGGGGTAAACGAGTCCTCGAATGGAGACCGCGTCTCGGCAAACGTAGCGTGGGACGCCCTTGGGCGAGATGGAGCGACGACATCAAAAAGGTGGCTGGTAGTGGCTGGCGGAGAACTGCTCAGGATCAAGCTTGTTGGCGTGCCATGAAGGAGGCCTATGTCCAGCAGTGGACGAGTAGGGGCTGATGATGATGATGATGAACATCTATCGGCTAAAATTAAACTAAATACAATATGTAAAGAAAACCCTGTCCGATCCGTGAAGGTATTGTTAGGTATCTTTAACTGATTCTAATAATGCCTACAAAGCCGGGCCAAACTTAAAAAAAAATCCCCCAAAAAAAATAAATATTATTTCGAAAAAGCGAGGTAACTTAATGCATGTGCGGTAGGCAACCCGATAGCCCCGTCCCGCCTGCCGCATGCCCCGCCCCCCTTCACCCGCGCATACATGCGCGGGTGAAGGGGGGCGGGGCATGCGGCACGTGGTCGCATGGCTATTCGCTCCGTCTCAAATGGTGTTGTCAGTTTTTTAAAAATTACCAAATTTCGGGGAAATTGGAATTAATACCCGGGAAAAAAAGATTATTTCAAAATTCATTAGTATTGGTTCTATGATGATTATGTAAAATTTTATATTATATTTGGTCATGTGTTTACCTAACCTTTATTATCCTTATGGGTCGGACAGGGTTTTCTTTACATATTGTATAATGCAATGTCCCCACCCCTAGGTCATACATCATCAAATTTACAGGACGGCGCTTCAAACTTGACTGTAAACTTGATCGTATTTGGTGTCCTTAATATGATGTTTATGATTGTACCTTTTTCTTTGATTCCGTATTTAAGTTGATCTTATCACTACTCTGAATCGCTTCCACAACAATCCCTCTAATGCAGGTCCATAGCAAATATAAGAGGTGCGTAATCACCTCTCAACTTGCTATGGAGTATAATTAAGAAATATATTCTAAAAATGCGTCCAATTACGTCAGGCCCTTGCTAATTTGACTCTCATTTCTCGATCAAACTAATATTTTTTTCTGTCCTTTTGTTAATGAAATGGAAGAAAAAGATGAAATCTTTATTTGCCGAGCCTTGTCCCATCTATGGTGGGGTCGGCGTCCAGTCTAGCTGGATTCATCTGGTAGCGACTGCTTACCTGACCTTTACATCCCAGTTCCTGGGTAATTCGACACCATTTGGTAAGACTGATGGTTTGTCTGGTTTTTGGGCTTCTCACAAGCCCGTACGACTGTCAAAGATTGAAGAATGACAGCTGGAACCATAACGTGCTTTCAGAGGCATTGAGGGTTCTCGGAATATAACACGAATCACCAGTGTGGAGGCATGAGGAACAGAGAGAAAAGTTCATTCATGTTCCATAGAAAAGGGAGGATCCTCCGACCAGACGGGTGTTATGTCTGGCGGGCACTTGCCCAATACTTGAAATTGGGAAGTTGTATGTATGCTAATTGCACGGTAAACTTTGAATTGCTTGACTGCAATGATGCAAGAATTCGTTGATGAGCGTGATGCACTTAAAAACTGACGCGTTGAGTCTCATGATGGCGCATTTCGGAGACTAGACCCGTCGTACCGCATCACCGAGACTCGTAAGACTTTGAATTCGCCGGCAGCCGATGTTAACCACCGAGAAAAATTTTGCGAGATGTTAACATTACTATGACGCGTTTGTGGCGTTTGTAGGTACCGCTACAGGCTTATTGAATTTAAATTTAGAGTTTGTGATTTTTATTTAGATTATTCAGATGTCTCAAATATAGATTGAATCCACTTCTGCAGTAACTTTGTCCTTATTCGTAACTTCGTAGATACAATGTGACTTCACATTGCGCTCTGACTCAGTGAAACTTCTGCACTCTTCCATACTCTACATAATCAAATGTATGCAAAGTATGTTAATTACCCAAGCACATGTACTTACGTTTTTTATCTTTTTAATTGTTTTCTAATCTATGAATATGACTCACGTGGGAATATGTTCCACATTGTTGTGATCATATAATTTGCGTAATCTGGTGTATCCTGTGATTCGAGGCTTAGTTTTTGTTTCAAACCAGCATTTGCTATGCAGTTTGTATTTCCTTGGGTTTTACTGTGTAGTATTTATCTTTATGGGTGCAAAAGACCATGGTACCGGCCTAAATCTTAGACAGTATTTTTAATACTACCTACAATCTGTAGTCGTCTCGTCCAACGACAGTCTATGACGTCGTCTACGTGGCGAAACATCTAAAGAAGTGTTGGGAAACACATTTAGTTTGAATCGCTGGTTGATTTGACTGAATGTTTACTAAGGTCAGAGTAACGAAAACTACAATTGCTTGATGAACACCAAGTTTTTCACAACTGTTCGATACGCTTTCGTGTCGAATCCGACATCAATTAATGTTATCAAAAGAGTCTAAACGCTGCTGACAAGTTTCAAACCCGAAAACTTTGCCAGTTAAACCAAATGCGAAGACTTCTATTCATCCGGCGGCTATTTGCTATCGGGGCTTAGGTAAATCAGGTAACCGAAAATGGTCATTTACGATTCGGAATCCAGTTGAATGGTTCTAAAAACAGCAATGCTGAGCGAAGGACGTATCTACGAATCGCGGAGGGTGGCAGAAGAGTCACGTAAACCCGTGAGTGAGAGTCAAGTAGACATTGGTGCCGAATTCTTAATAATTTAAGTTTGTGGCATCTGTTTTTATTATGAAAAGGACATATTGTAAAATATAGAAGTCAATTTGAGATATTCCATAGAGAATTAAGACATGATCAATATCGTGGCGGTCAAGTTAATTAATCGTCAAAGTGATGCAATCGTTGATGGTAAAGCGCGCTGGTTTATTAAGAGCCTATTGACTAAAAAAAAAAACTGAGTGAATAGGAAGGATGAGGGCAGTTGAGCGAGGTTATGCAGTGTTAAACCCAACAACACGACCAACGATGCTGCGCCAGAGGGAGATTGATCTGGAGACACTCCCTGACTGTCCCGACTCGACAACATTTGGCGCATCGTACCCGCCACACATCGCAACACAACGAGACGAATAATAACCGACGAATCGCTTGGCGGCAAGTCTTTATATGGTGGGTGGTAACTTCTGCCGCCATTCGATGTTATGGCCTACCACCAAGAAAATAAAATTTAAATATGACAGGTTTTTAAACTAATATTCTATCTTCTGTCTTTGACTTAACGAAGTACAAATAAAAAGATGCAGTGAATTTAAATTTAGTATATCTAGTTTAGTTTGTGAACAACTAAATCGGAAAGATCGAACGCCTGTTAAAGAAAGCGTAGGAACATGTCATAACCAATCATGTTGCTATTTAAACAACTTGCTCTGCCAATTACCGACCAATTTTCCACCTTGCTCCTGCAACGGCTATATTGATTTTACTTCGTAGAATCTTAAAAGCTTCAGAAATGCTTGACCTGGTCTAATACTATCAGTTATCTAGAAAGGTGAATTCGCTTTTGCGAATGTTACAATAAATGATGTTTATTCTGCCGCTGACACGCCCTGCGAAATTAATATATTTTATTAAAAAAAAAAAAAGAAACATTTATGCGTTACAACATTAATAGTTAGCTAAGGTATAGCAGCAAACAAACATTTAACCTACACTATTGTCCACGGAATCATATTGATTTTACAAGAAATAAGGAAATGGACGTATACAGAAAGGGACAGTATGAAAAAATAAAAGTTTAGTCTGTGGGTACCAATCATATCATGGGTACTAATCATAACATCAGCAACATAAAGTAAATCAATCGCTATTTTTCTAAATTTGTTCTGGTTTATGAGTTAATTTAGAAAAATAGCTATTGATCAAACAATTCTTGGAAAATGGGGATGCTTTGCAGTTAATGAATTAATTTTATTGACACATGATTTTAATACTCTAAAATCATGATTTAAGGAGTTTTTCTATACTAGGAAAAAATAAAACTAACTTTTTCTTCGTTTACACAGTTATTCAGAAAAGGACCTCAATATCAATAATACCTTTTTATTTTACTTAGATCCCTTCAGGTGCACGATAAACAATGATTCGTGTCAGAAAGAGATATTGGACCCTTTTTAAGAAATTGCTGTTAAATAAACTCCTAAACAACAAATAGCACAAAAAATCAGAGAACTTTGTCACTGGATGAAGGAACTTACAAAAATTAACAGACCTCTTTACAAAGAGCAATATGGATGACTGATTCTCAAACTTAAAGTGGAGAAAGTTCTATAATACTAGAGATTATATTCACGAGCTAGTCTAGACCAAAACTTGAACGAACCAAGTGTCAGTGTAAGTTAGGGGTCATTATTCTTAGTTTAGTGGTCCCACAAAGGAATTATGTGAACTAATGTTTTATGAATTACATAACCTTTGAAAACTATTGGTTTAGGTTGTTGCAAAGGTTACACGAGTTCTGAATTGGATTTCAGAAAGATTGTTTGAATTGGTGCGTTGTTTAAGTTGGTTTGTTTGCTTTGAATTTGTGTGTTGCTTAAGATGATAACGTTTACGGGTAAGCCTTTTGGATGTTACATAGGAAAAAGTGTAATTTTGGGAGGAAAGTTTTCAATATGACAGATATAGAGCAGATGAAAACCGAAGAAACGTTGGATGAACTGGGTGAAAGATGATATGATTGGACAAGGGGTAACTGCCGTGATGACGACTGATGGAGAAGTATGGAAGAAAAAGAAATAAAATAGGCAGAGAGGATGAAAAGAAAAAAGACGCTGATGATAATTGAGAATTTAGATGTTTCACAAGTAGACAAGGCGAATTTCAAGCTATGTCTTCTATCCATGTAACGTTATTAACGACACGAATTGAAATAATCACCTCTTCGATATATGTGCATATATTGTCAAATAGCGAGAAATTTTATTTTTCAACGAAAGACGTAATAAAAATAAAATTATCGAGCGAAAATAAAACATAATTTACGTCAGAGTTGCTACTCTTGAATCTGCGTTCAACATACTGTCCTAATATAATTCTTCAGATCTTGTTCTGTCTCCAGAAAAGAAGTTAACTCTAATAACACTTACGGCAATAAATTAGAAGATATATGGTTAGCTTTATAGCTTTCCAAAAAAAAATGGCACCCGAAACTTTCGTGATAACCTCAAACTTGTGTGATTGGGCACACAAAGATGTCGAACTCCAAAACTGAACATTTCTATTGCTTATCTTATCAATCCGTCATTTATGTCATATCTCTGTTGGTATTCTATCGATTTATCGACACATACTGCTATGCCATTAAAAACCTTATTTTCTTCTACTTCACAGTCAATATTGGTTTGCACGTTGTTGCTTTCGAAGCAATTCTAGCATTCCCAAGGTGTGTTCATGATTAGTGGTCGTAGTGTTATTTTGTGATTTCATTAAAGTGGTTGCAATGAATTACGAAATTGAATATTATGATGTAGAAAAGTAAGTTTTGACTTTCATTTTCTTCTTTATGCGTGATAGAAGAAATATATTTGTTTTATTGAGCTCTTTTTTATATTATGTATTGTGAGAAGTTTATCGTCCGTGTTCCATAATGTTTTAGATATGTGTAGTCTGACTTTCGTTAGATTCTTGCAAAAAAAAATCCATTGTAGATTCTTTTGGACCGCTTGACATCAATAGAATCAAACACGGTTCAAAAAATTCGTTCACTTTTTGGTCTTGCTAGACTTTATTCATATGCAAAACACTTTTTATAGTGTACGTATTTACTTACTCGTTTTTGTAAACAATTCGACCTCAACACCTGCACTACAATATGCGACATTGACCCTAATTTTGAGGACTGAACGCGTCTGGGAAAATACCAAATAAACTTATTTAAATTCTTGTTTCTTTTGGTTTAACTACACGAAATGTGGAAATCATGTTTGTTATTTTGTCAGTAATAAGCTGGAAATCAACTTTGCATTCCTACCTTGGACTAATCATGCTGGGATTGGATTTCAGTTTAACTTGATGCACCTTGGAGAGACTACATCCGATTTCCGCGACCCAATTAACGAGGTTCACTCCTGTTATCCCCGCAAAGGCCGGGCATGGGTGTGAAGTGTACGCTCATGTATTGCTAGATGATAAAAGTTCTGTGTAATAGAGCCCAACAGGCTCTTTCATTGTTATTATTGATTTCAAAGTTTTTGAGAATTTCCCGACGCTATTACCGACTGTCATAGATGTTTTTCAGTGTGACAATTTGGAACTGACAGCTAAACGTCTTTTCGAAGGCAACGAATTATCTCGATGAGTACAGGGTACCTTGACAGCCCTCAATGTCGTCTTCGTTCCGAAAATCGATTCAATTCTTGTTAGGCACTTCACCGCAGGTCTACTAAAAAAATTTAAATGATAAATTTATCCGTCCTCTTTAAGTTACGTAGGTGTTTCGACATGTAACCAACCACCCACCACTGACCGCGACAAGCGTAGCCTAACCACACGAGCCCGAATCCGAGTATAAATGCTGAATGCTATAAATTTGCGCAAACCTATTCAGGTTGTTGATATTAACACTGCTTCCACTCGAATACTACACACAGAGCTTGAAGATTCCTCAACCTGTGTCTCAACTGATGTTTAGACAATAAATAAATACTTATATTTATTTTTTTCTCCAAACTCGGTATCCTTGAATATTAGTTTGCTCGACTCGGGGAGCGTTTATTTATAATTTTAAACAAACTTGGTGGTGAGAGATGGTTTATTTCAGCGGCATGTGGGGCTGACCCATATTATTTTTGCCAGAGCCACTGCGCTTGGGCTGGTTAATATTATGAACGCATTATCTTTACAAATACGTTGATTAGAAATCACAGTAAATTTTAGTTAAGAAAATATGCAAATATTATTTGATGAAATATGGTGTATACATATGAATGATACATTGCATGCGGGATAATTAGGTGTACAGAAAAGTACTAACATGTTCAGCCGGATATAGTGGCGTAAGAATTGGTAGGAAGAGATAGATGGTGATAATATTCATCAAAATTATATTTCAATCATTCATTAAAATTACAATTCAATAAGCATACCTTTAGATACAATTCAATGACAGAGTAATCATATAAATTGGTCAATAAAAATAACATTTTGAAGTAAAAAAAAAAAAAACATACCACATGAAAAAAAAACACTATGGTATAATTACAATTATTTTTACGTCTAGGCATTTCTTCTGTAATTTGAAAGAGCACATTCTCCAATTTATTCGTTTGGAAGCTCTATTAGTTGTTATTTCAGTAGTCACACCATTTTTTAGCCATATTTCACACTATTTCACATCATTTCTTTCGTGTTCATCTAATTTTATAGCCATCCTCATTCACATCCTCTTAAGAGCATAATCTAATGTATATTTCGAAAGCAAAACATAACGCTTCGAACCACCATAAAGTTTGTTTATTAACTTCTAAAAGCCATGTTTTTTGTTGACAGTGAACAGCCGATTTTCACGTGCAAGGCCCACGTGTTCCACATAGACCCGAAGACCAAAAGGTCATGGATGTCTGCCAGTTCGGCCGCCGTATCTGTCTCCTTCTTCTACGATTCCTCGAGGAACCTCTACCGCATCATCAGCGTGGAAGGGACTAAGGTAAGTGCGCATTCATTTCAGCCGAAAGACGTCCACTGCTGGACATAGGCCTCCCCCAAGGATCTCCACGACGACCGGTTCTGCGCCTCCCGCATCCAGCGGTTTCCCGCGACTTTCACCAGGTCGTCGGTCCAGTCTTCCAGTTCGTGGTCGCCACTGAAGAACCCGTCGGCCCCATCGGGTATCGGTCCTACGGGTAATGTGCCCGGCCCGCTGCCACTTTAGTGTGGCAATTCTTCGGGCAATGTCGGTTAGTCTCGTTATCTACGGATCACATTACACACCTTCGGTTTGCTGATGATATCGTAGTCTTGGCTGAGACCGCGGAGGACCTGAGTACAATGCTCGAAGACCATAGTAGAGCCTCTGAGCGAGTCGGTCTAAAGATGAACATGGACAAGACGAAAGGCATGTGTGCGTTGGCTATTGTAGCTTTGATTTCCGAAGAAAGCCATTCCTTCAAGTGTCGTCATTTTCTGCCGAGCCTTTTCTTAAATATGGCGTCCAGTCTAAATTGACGCAGCTGCATAGATAGTGGTGGTTTATATACAGTGGGAGCGATTGCTTACCTCCACAACCACACAACAACCTTTGGTTATGAGCTAGAAGAATGTTATTTACCGCCTCATTTTTGGTATGAGTAATGCCTATAGCAGTGTTCCTACCAAAATCTTAATTTAGATTCCATCGCTGTCTAATTTATCTACTTTCGTTTAATGTATTCTAAGTTGATTTTTGAGTGACAATTTGTAACAAAAAGGTCCTAATAAGTTTTTGGTTGCAATTATTTCAAGTTCTTAATTCAAATATAAGCACAGAGACATGCACAGTGATAATCCTTTAGATGGACGTAACGTTATTTTTTCGATTCGGTTTAATTCCAAGAATTTGTAGATAAAGCTTTAGTAGACAACTTGAAAAACAAATGTAGCAAAACGATGAGTTTTGGGCCATTGAATCTGAGTAGTAATTGGCCCTTGGTATTCTCCGACACGACAGAGCAAATATTCCCGGTTTTGAAAGCGCCCGCATTCCGGGTGTACAGATTTAACCGAAATCCCGAACAACTGTTTACAACTTTGCCTTGTCGTACCAACGGGGATATAATGAAGGTTTCCGAGTAGTTTTTGGTCTGTTCTCTAAATAACATACAATAAAATCCCGGTCGTGTCTGTCTGGCTGAATATGCTATTACTGCATATGAAAGACGATGGATTATGGAAGTAGAAGGTCGAGTCGATATTAAGTTAGTACTAATCAAACTTCGTGTATGTAATGAAGTTACCAATATGCATATGAAAATAGTTAAGCTATATCAATACTGCTCATCCGAAACTAGTCGTTTGATCTGTATGATGATGTATATAGCCAATCGGGAATTCGGGATGTTTGTCATACGAAACGCGTCGTTGTCAATATTTGTTCGCTTTTATCTTTTCGAGAAGATCGATCGTTTCTTATTGTTAAATAAAGCAAATTGTGGTGGTGAGCCAACTATGGACTTACCATTCTTTGAATAGCTATAGTGGCTAAACTATTGGAATATATGTATTTGGTTGTACTTTTGTTTGCAATCTGGCAATGTGCACCAGATATCATCATTAGTTGGTCATCTATATAACTTCTTTCCAACTATTTGAGAGCCGGCTTTTAGTCTTACTTCTTCTGCAACCCATAGAGGCCCACTGTTGGACAAAGGCCTCCGCGAAGGGTTTCCACGATGACCGGTCTTATGCTGCCCGCATCCATCGGCTTTCCGCGAACTTCACTAGGTCATCAATCCATCTTGTTGGGTCACTACGCTGCGTCTACCGGTAGGTGGCCGCCACTCTAGAACCTTACCATCGGTTCTACGAGCAATGTGCCCCCCCCCACTGCCACCTAATTTTAGCGACTCGAAGGGCTATGTTGGTGATTTTGGTTCTTCTGCGGATCTCCTCATTTCTGATTCAATCGCGCAGAAGAAGAACTCCGAGCATAGGTCTTTCCATCGCCCTTTGTGTGACTCTTAGCCTTCGTATGAGGCCCAAGTCTTACTGGATGCAGTTGAATATCACTATTTTACGCGCGACTGCCTATCTTACCATTTACTGGGCAACATAGTACACTTTCGGCCTTCTGACGACCCGTAACGACTGTCAAAGATCTACGAATGACAGTCGGGATCAACGGCTTAACGTGCATTCGAGACACAGGGGGTCTTGGTATGTAAACATGGTCACCTATCCACTTACCAGCCGCGGCAAGCGTAACTACCTGATCGATACACCCCTGCGGGTGTTACCACTTAGCTACAAGTATGAAGAATAATTTAGTGCTATATTGACGTCTGCACCTAATATAGGTAATGCATTTCCTCTAAATTGAAAGTGACCTTTTCGTGTAGCACAAAGGTCAGCTATACGGAATGGACAGCTAAATTAAATTGTGTTCGCGGAAACGTCTGCGTTGTGCCCGTTCCTATCAACAAAGGTTTAATTGGGGCAGGTTTCGACTCGGATATACTATACGTTTGTTTTCAAATAGAATTGACGATGTAGGGAACATCGTTAACGAGTTTTTGTATGAAATTATAACTTTTCGGTCCTCTGATGTCATATACGTCTTTGATATTCGTTTAGGGTGGATTTGGGATTACGTTGTTTGTTAGGATAGCAAAGGAAAGGGATTGAATGGTAACGTGCAGATTGACGGACAGGAGAATTTAAGAACAAAAGGTGTTGCGCTGACCACAAGTGACATGGGGTAATTGAACCATACTAAAATTTATTTTTATTCAGTTAGGACGTCAAAGAAATAAGCCAAAGATACATAGCTTTTCGGGATGAGAATAAAACACACTGTGCGTATTGTCTTTGAACTTTACGTATTAGCAATTCAAAAGCTTGCGACAGTAGGTATACATACCTCTAAAACGTCGAACAGTACCAAGTTGTCTCATCGAAGTTCCCCTTTATTTAATAAATTTCAACTTTGAAGCAATTTGACTCTCGCAAATATATCATGTATTTGTGTGTTATATATTCAATGCAAGTTGAGAATAGGGTTTTAGAAGTTTTCGGTTAACATTTGTTGAATTTCAAATGCATCTTGCAGATCAGCTAGGACTGGGAAGCATTCGTAGAATTGTTATTATAATAGAACCCAGTCAGTGGTGACCCAGTGGTGACGGCTGTTACTTGTATGTGGTGGGGTCGGCCCTAGACAGGCACTTTATTTTTTGTAATATGACCACAGCTCTCAAAACGGTAAAGGCAGACATCGTACGGTAACCGTCATAACCCACACTGAGCCCGCGTGACAGATCACGGCCCTCGTTCTCCCACTGAGTTAACACGTTGCGCTGGCCCCAATTAAATTGTAACAAGAGCAAGAGAATGGTGATGGGCTTTCTCCGGTTTTTCAAACCGGAGAAAATGCCGGGTTCCGGGTTTTTCACCGTCATCTTTTTTGAGGACAAGTTTGGCGCAGAATATCGTCGTGTCGGATTCGATCGCAGAAGTCAAATATTAGGTTTGATCCGGTTCTGACTGTTTATGTGTGTGAGTTTTTCATATTTATAAACGGAACCACGATACAGGAGCAATTTCTAGTGTGGAGGAACGTTTAAACGTAGCTCCCGCAGAAGCTACCAGCCACCAGACAAACTCTTTCCGCCAAGCGAGTCGTCGTGATCCGGCATGATGTCTGGTGGACGGGTCTGAGCAGTTGGGTTGCGATACGATTCGCCAAATATTGTTGAGTCGGTAGTTTGGTCATGGAAGGTTTCCAGATCAATCTCCCGCTGGCGCAATAACTTTGGTCGTGTTGTTGGGTTTAACATTGCATCACTTCGTTCAACTGCCGTCTTCATTCCTATTCAGTCAGTTTTTTTGAGTCAATGGGGTACTTAATAAATTAGCGCGCTTTACCATCAACGATTGTATCACTGCTTACCATCAGGCGGGATTGCGGCCAAGCAGTATTTTATAGTTATTATAATTGTGCCTATTTTTTTTTACAAATATGGTAGAGGTCGCCCATTATACGGCTGGTCGGATTTGCGTTACCTAAGCGATATGGTTATTTGAACGCTTTGCTTGTTAGATTTTTCTATTCGACTCACAATAAATGCTTTTTCTTTCTTTCTTTCTTTCTATATTGGCAGGTTATTTTTTGCATATTGAAAGCGGCTATTTGGACAGGGGTTTTTCGTTTTAAAGCACACTGGTTCAGTCGCTCCGATCAGATCAAATGAAACTTTACTATTGTGAACACGATCCTCCACTACCGGACACAAACAGTCGTACTCATATCATACCAGTATTGATTGAGATTGCGAGAATCGTCACGGTCCCTATCGTTTTCATATACAACGTGTAAGGGAAAGGGTAGGCATACCGGATGATATCGCTTTTACCAGTCTAACTGCTGATTTTGGCTAAACTTCGATATTTTCCGTGAAGCTACTGTCATTTGATTTCCACAACCCGAAGGCGTTGTCGAAGTGTAACTGCAATTAGTTAGACCAATTGTTGGACTTTTGAGGGCTGCAACAACCCGTAACGATTGTCATTAGATGTTAGTACGGCCACCGGGGCCAACGGCTTAACGTGCTTTCCGAGGCACGACCAGACCAGTACAAATATTCATATTCATGCATACAAATATTTGCACTGCGCGGGGATCGAACCCGCGCCTCCTGGCGCAGCGGCCGCGTTCGCTACCGCTACGCCACGGAGGCTGTGATTTATTTACACAAGTAAATATTTAATTTAAATATGAATCTGAAAATTAACACCATATCTCTTTGCAGGCGGTGATAAACAGCACGATAACGGCAAATATGACGTTCACGAAGACGTCCCAAAAGTTCGGCCAGTGGAGCGACGTCAGAGCTAACACTGTGTACGGACTTGGGTTTGCTTCGGAACCAGAATTGGGCAAGGTAAGAATCTGATAAGACTCATCACAATTTAACAGGTATGCATATAGTATTATGGAATTCAAGTGATACACGGTGCTTTAGGTGCGTGGCCAAAATTCGAAATAGCAGCGCCATTTTGTTTTGTCGATCCAATTTCTGTGACAATTTCATTAAGGTGAATCAGGTATTAAAGGAAAATCACTCTTTGCGTGACGTTAAGCACTGACGGAAATCAAACGCGAAAAACGTGGTTACCCCAGCACGCTATCTTCATATTTCCTCTTTCTCTTGCTCACTCAGTTCTATCATCCCCACCCCACATGATTGGATCAGGCGATGTCCTCTAGACTCGATGCGCTCCTACTTAGTATTTGAGAACCTTTAAAAAGTCTGCAACTGAATGGTTTTTTATCATAATTATATATTGGTTCATTTTGGAAAAGTCTTCATAAGGGGTACTTAATTTCATCCTGCGGAGTAATAGTTTATTTCGCCAATAACTTTACTGCTGATCATGAGATCAATGGTTTTACAGTAGGACCCCGATTATCCGGACTAATTGTTGTCGTCAGGCATCCGGATAATCGAAACTCCGGATAATCCAACTTATGAAGAATAGCGGGGCCTTTTCCATACATGTGTAGTATGTACGAACATAATATGTATATGTAATGTCAGGTGTTTATTAAAAACAACGAATACATATCAGCGTAAATCAACGTTAATTCTTAAAGGGCAGGGTCCAGTAATGAACACGTGCGACAAGCATGGATTCATTAAGGTAGAAAGAGGATGATTCCTCCTTGTCGGAATCAGTGCGGTATTGCTCTGACAGGACACAACATGCTACTGCGTCCAGCAGTACCGACACATCACCTCGAGAAGTTCCTCAAAGCAGAGTTCTGGCCGAAAGGTGTTGTGTACCGCCGGTTTCGTGGTCAGCTAAGTGACACCTGTAAGCGAAACACGACGCTTCGTGTATACATATTAGGTGTTGTTAATTTTGTCATATGTATTTATAGCATTTGAAGTTTTTATGGTATTATAGTATTGTACCTATATGTTTATATTTATCTTGATGCCTGAAATAAATGGATAAAAAAATGTAAGCGCAGAGGGCGTGGACGGCACGAGTGGAGTGGCGTTATGCTAGTTCCGATACGTTCATCTTAGGATAAACTCGGCACGATTGGCAATCCGGATAACTGAGGTCCGGATAATCGGGGTCCTACTGTAATTAGTTAAGTAGGTATTTATTTTATTTAGGCGAGTTTATTTAATGTATTCTAACAATCAACTTCTCTTGCAGTTCATAGAAAAATTCCAAGAAGTAAAAGAGGCAATCCAAGCACAGCAATGCGGGGCAACAGGTGGCAAGTCCGTGACCAACGGCAACAGCGGCGCCGCCACGCCGGTGGCCAGCGCTACCGCCAGCCCCGTGCTGGCGGGCCGCGCCACCGCCGGCGGGGAGCCGCCACCTGCTGTGTCGCCAGCACAGGCTTTGGTAAGTTGTATGGTTATGGTAGTATACAGGTTTAAGGAACGGGGTGTAATCTACTCGGAGACAACTAGAGTAACCGACATAGCCCGAAGAATTGCAACGCTAAAGTGGCAATGGGCCGGGAAAATTGCCCGTAGGGCCGATGCCCGATGGGGCCGACGGGTTCTCGAGTGGCGACCACGCACCGGAAGACGCAGCGAGGGTAGGCGCCTGATAAGGTGGATAGACGACCTGTTGAAGGTCGCGGGAAACAGCTGGATGCGGGAGGCGCAGGACCTGTCGTCGTGGAGATCCTTGGGGAGGCCTATGTCCAGCAGTGGACGTCTTTCTGCCGAAATGAACTCTGCTTGCGCGATGCAGGATTTACGTGAGATCAGTATGAAGTGCAGTTCATACGTAGTGCTATAGTACGTCGTCGACAGTTCTAGTTTAAACAGCATCCTACTAATATTAAAAACTTGAAAGTTAAATGTGTGTTTCTTCTTTTTTCACCTAAAAATTGTTAAACGGGTTTGGATGATATTTTATTCACAGATGGTTAATAACTAGGATCGGCATAGGGTAGTTATTATTCTGGGTGAAACCGCGGGGCTCAGCTAGTGTTTAATAATTAACTCCATGGGTAGGTATAGGTAGGTGTGGAAGCGCAATTAGATTTTTTTTCATAGTCTCACAACTATTTCGTTGTTGAATTTCCCTCATGTGTGATTGTATTGCACTCATGCACTTTAATTGTTACTCTATGGCGAGTTCTCTGTTGGCTGCTAAAGTCAGCGTTTGTTTTGGATGAGAAAACATCAAATGACCCCTCCCGCTCTAGGCGGAGCGGAAGGGCGTGTCAGACTTTTACTGACTAAAACCCACCCGTGTTCCTAACACGGGTGGGTTTTAGTCAGTAAAAGTCTGACACGCCCTTTCGCTCCGCCCACCTTGTCGGGGGCCACACTGCGTTTTCCGGTGCGTGGTCGCCACTTGAGTACCTGTAGGCCCTATCGGGCATCGGTCCTACGGGCAATGTGCCCGTATGACCGATACAGTTGCCTGTAGGCCAGGGCCACGGTTTCTTTTTAAACCCGCAACCCTGACACAGGAGGCATCGGTCTTAGTGGACCCCGTCACGATGTGCTGACATCTCAATGAGGCGCGCGTGAAACACAACGCGCCGTCGACTCGAGCCTGGTCCTTACCGGGCGGCGAGCTGCCCACTGCTCACCGCCGTGTCCGGGAGTTCGATGTTGTCTCCTGACTAGGGCGTCTCCTGCGCCGGCTAGAGTCGTGAGGGCGCTGGGATTCCCACTCCCTCACGCTCTCCGCCTCCTCCTTTACCAGCATCACTGCTTCGTAGAAGGAGGTGACGGCCTGCCATGCACTCTCTGCTAAAGTTGCAATGCTGCTTTTAAAGCAGGATAACCAACGCGTTTGTGTTATGTTAAATTGAATGCATCATTACAAAAGTTCCTTTGCATTTATGTTTGAACTAGCTTTCCGCTCGCGGCTTCGCCCGCGAGGAGTTCGATTATATCGCGCTTTTTAGAATTCCCTAGGGAATATCAATTTTTTTTTCGGGATTAAAAGTACCCTATTATTTAATCCGGCCTTTTAATTTTACGTCTGCAAAATTTCAAAGCAATCGGTTCAGTAGTTGCGCCGTGAAAGCGGAACAAACAAACAAACAAACAAACTCACTTTCCCATTTATAATATTAGTAAGGATGTCGAACGACATCCCTTTAAATACTGACCAATCACCAGTCGAACTAGAGCATGAAGGGTTCCGTACCGTGATCTATAGTTAAAAATATGTTTCTTGTATTTGATGTTTTTGATAACCTTTAGTGGATTACAGACGTCATAAATCGAAATCCAAAATTTAATCTAAATCTACTACTTTTTAGGGTTCCGTACTCAAAGGTAAAAATGTAACCCTAATACTATGATTTCACTGTTTGTCTGTCTGTCTGTCACCAGGCTGTATCTCATGGATATGATAGCTAGCAAGTTGAAATTTCTTCAAATTATTTATTTTGCTTTATGTATTTTAGGAAAGTACCAGTGTAACTTTTCTCAAGTTATATGTACTTTCTAAGTATATCTTGGACACTAATGACTGATTAAAAGGTGAAGGAAAACATCTTGAGGAAACCTGGACTGTAAGTCTGAAATCACCAACCCGCATTGAGCAAGCGTGGTGATTATGTTCAATCCTTCTCTGTATGAGAGGCGACCTGTGCCCAGCAGTAGGACGGCAAAAAGGTTGATGATGATGATGTATTTTTGCTGCCCTTTTAGCCCATATCATCCCAAAGATAGTAAAAGTAGTCCAATTTTTATAAAAATCAAATCAGAGTATGTTTATACATGTATAATGATAGCTATATATTAAAAAAAAATATACGGGTTTTGGATTTTGTGTTTTGTAACCGTTCCAATAATGGAACACTAGGATTATACATACATGTAAGGTAAAGTTGTGGCTATAGATTTCGATTTGAAATAAAACTATAATAAAGACTTTTTTATTTATTAAAATTAAAAAATAGGCAAATATATATGTTTGAAGTATGTTACATTACAATATATTAATATTAGGTATGTTATTTTGTACGAAAAATAATGGAACATTTGGTATGTAAGGCAATAGTACATTATATGTACTTCATTGTTGTATTTTTATGACAAACACCACATCTAGTACATCTAGTATCCTTGACTCAACTTGAGATGATCTGGTGACCGGGAATTCAGCTTCTGCAAGCAGCTGATATCTTGACAATTTTTTCATTATTTTATCACCGCTATCTTCGCTATTTTGCCAATTCTCAGGAGGTGTGATGAAAATATCAGCTGCAAACACAGGTCATCTTCTTCCCACTGCGAGATTATCTGATTCACATTCAATCTACTATAAATAATATCATAATTATAAGATAATACATAGTATGTTATCAAATCTAAAATATAAATCTCACACGAGTGTATGTTCCTACTGTTCAAATAATGGAACGGTGCATAAAATTCACGCTTACCCACAAACTACCATTTTTTTTTTTAAATATAAAATAAATGATATAACAAAAACGTAACTCGTATATAAGCACTACACTATCAATATTATAATATAAAATAATATAATTACTTACGTTTTTCTATTCGCCATTATTGTCACCAAAAACTTGCAAATAAAATCCGTTTTATTGGCAAGAACAACTGTTTGAATTTAAATGTTATTCACTGAACTGACATTTAACAATGTCAGTAATACCATCATAAAAGCATTAATTAGAAAATGCGTTAACAAACTCAAATAAAATTTAAAAAAATGACCGGTCCAAAATTAGAACATTGGGATGATATGGGTTAATTTAAATCAGTCTGTTTGGATCAAGTAAATATTTTTCTGAAATAAATGTTTTTTTTTTGTACAGAACCCTTCATGTACGAGTCCGACTCGTAGTTGGCCGGTTTTTGTTTTTTGTAATCGTTTGTTCACATAAATTGTATTTGTTCCAGCCTAAACCTGAGCCCGAGGACATGGCGGTACACCAGAGAGCCCACTCGGTGTCCTCCACACTACAGGTACGATGAAACTACCCATAATTCCACGGATAATTATCCATAGTCTATTCATGTAGTTCCGGGTCAGGACCTTCCGGGTTCCGGGACCTTCGTCGTCGGTTCCATACAGCTACTTTTACCACAAAACTATAGTGAAATATTACTATACTCCATTTGTTTAGGTAATACAATAATGGTAAACAACAAAAACAAATCACGTGATTTAGTTAACCGACCGAAGATAATACCAGTCACTTCGCAGTTCACAGTCACACACATACTACGTGACAATAGGAATACACATCATCATCATCAACCTTTTTATCGTCCCACTCCTGGGCACAGGTCTCCTCCCATACAAAAACAGAATGAGCGTAATCACCACGCTTGCTCAATGCGGGTTGGCGATTTCAGACTTAAAACTTCAGGTTTCCTCAAAATGTTTTCCTTTACCTTATAATCAGTCTTTGGTGTCCAAGACATACTTAGAAAGTACATGTAACTTAGAAAAGTTACATTGGTACTTGCCTCACCTAGAATGGAACCCGCACACTCATACTTGAGAGGCTGGTCTTTTAACCACTAACTAGGCCACCAGGACTATAAATATATACATATAGGAATACTCATATCGACAAATGTGACAAATATCAAGGTAGAATCAAAATGTCGCCTAGATGTCTTTTTAACACACATAAACTGTGATCTCTGTATTGTGAAATACCTACTTGACTATCAACTGAGTCATGCATTAACTCAGGAAGTCACAATTGGTTTAAATTGTCAATGTTATATCCTTGAATGGCACAATAGCAGTAGAAGATAAATGCATTTTGTTAACCTTGGGATTCAAGGCGAATAATGTTAAAGAAATTGAAATATAACTGCAATTCTTCGATATCGCCTTTGGGTTGACTGGTAAAGCGGACCTCAGACTCCAAAGCTGAAAAAGCTTCGGATGCCACTGGGATTAACGCTCAGATGATGATGATGATGATATTGAAATAGAATGAAATTGTGTTGCATTTTGCAAGCTTGGTAGAGCTTTGGTACCCTGGATAAGAAGTTCCTTCATATTACAACAGCCGCCATAAAAATCTCTTATTTTAATTAGCTATTTCACATTAAGGTGACCATGGTCACCTCTGGTTCTGCTTTCTTGGGGAATCAAATGGTCAGGAAATAAAACTGGCAATTTGTAAAAAAGAATGTCAAAAAATGAGAAAAAAAAAAGAAAAGTTAACTTTAGTCATTCCTGGACTTAGGCCGCTCCTAAGTTTTACATAAAACGATTAATGTAATTGTATATTGTTGTGGTAGGGTGGGTACGCTACAGTAGGTCGGGCGCCGCGCGGGCCGCTGGCGTCGGCCGGCGCGCCCACCGTCATCGACCCTCCCCCTCCAGACAACTCCGAGCAACAGTTGCGCTACGAGAACGACAGGCTCAAGCTCGCGCTCGCACAGAGGTAAGTCGCCACACAGTTCACCGACACTAGATCGGTGCTCGAACCCAGTCATTTGTTCAACAGTGAAAGAAAAGAAAGAAAGAAAGAAAAAACGTTTATTTGCACTAAACACGACGCAAGCGTTTACAAAAACATAAAAATAAGAAATTGTTGAGGGAAACATGCGTCATATCCACGCAAAACGGACTCCAAAATTTAATGTCAGTTGCTCAACAGTTGCGCCACAGTTGTGACAGTTACGGGCCTGTAGTAGTAGAGCTTGAAGAATTGGATTGGGGAACCTCATCTATCACTGTTACTATACGACGCTGCTGTGTTCCTGTTTGAAGAGTATAGGTATCAGTGCCAGTCTAAGGCACACGACAATTTCAGCATTGGCCGTATTACCTCGTACGTCCTAAGTTTCTGATATTGCAGATGTTCGAAGCCGATGATCGCTGGAACTTCGTTAATTTGCAATTGTTTAATTTATACAAGTAGCGCAACAGTTGCGTGACAGATAGTGATAGTAGGCCCTGTTTAGAATGGAAAGTGGGTACGCGACAGTGGGGCGCGCGCCGCGCGGTGCGTCGGGCGCGCTGGAGCCGCCGCCGCCCGAGTCCATCGAACAACAACTGCGATATGAAAATGACAGGCTCAAGCTTGCTCTCGCACAAAGGTAACTTAGGCCGCATTCGCCGCTTACATGGGTGACATTCTAGAAAATTTATTTTGTTTTTCGAGTTTTTGTTTTCTGCGTTTTTTGTTGGTATACTGCTTGTTTTTCACATTTTCCTCAGTTAAGAGGTAAGGTTTTTTTGTTTTCATTTACGAGTAATTGAAATTGTAGCGCGATAGTTGCCCGACTTTTTGTTGCCGATTCCGATGCTTAGCCACTTTGATGATGACGTGCAGTAGATTTTGTTTTATGTTTTCTGCGTATTAGGTAGCTTATTTAGAGCATTGCTTAGAAATGCGGTTTCGTAGGAGTTATTTCGTTACTTTGCGTTTCACATCAGATTTGGACAAGGGGTAAGTTTTTTTATTTATTTTAGTTAATGGATAAACATTTGTATTTAATACTACAGTTCTGGCATACGGGCATTTTTTTAAACCCCGTAATGTATTGTTTCATTGATCGGTTTAAGTAGAAATATGCATCGCTGGAGTAATAAACAAATAATGAACAATATTTACAACAATAAAAGTTTTATTCAATCGCAAGAGTTTTGTACAACACTTAAAACTACAAAACAGAACAATATACAGTCAGGCCTTAACTATAACGAAACGCAACTCATTACTGCGTTACTAATAAATAATAATTTTCATTCGATAGCCACTCATTACAACACACTACTTTTTTATTATATTCTTAATGAGTATGCTACGAATATCACATGTTATTTTTGTCAGTGTAAATTTACAGGCGTAAAAGACGTAAAATGTTGAAGTGGAATGACTTCTTTTAAAGTCGCGTAACTTGCTAAAATAGAGCTGTAAAAGTCTCCTAACTTTGTGTAAAAGTCTCGTAATTTCGTGTTAAGGTCGTATAAATTTGTGTTAAAGACGCAAAACTTTGTGTTAAAGTTAAGTAACATTTTTGTTACAATCGAGAATCTTTTTTCTAGAGTCTGTCTAATACGCAATCAATTTATACATTGAGTAGGTACATTTTTGTAATCCAATTCTTCATACACTGCCTTTTTAGGGTCAAACTTTCGAAGTCACCGTCATACACATTCAGCAATGTATGTTGATAATTTAAGTAAGTTTGAATTCAGATAATTTATTAAAATAAAAAACTTAACAGATTAAACTAACTTATCGATAGAGCTAGATATTAAAGCATTTAAAAACCTTAGTTTTGTTACTGCAAGCTATTTGGATTACAATAAAATTGTCAGTCCCTCACTGCATATTCAAGGTACTCAAGGGCAATTCATTCATTTTGGAAAACGAAATTAATGTAATGTGTCTGTAATGAGCTACAGGTAAATTTTTTAACACGTGTACGAATGTATGTCACTGAAATTCATGTTAGCTCTGCGAATATGCAGGATAATTCTTTTGATACATAAAAGATTCCAATAATCCGATAGCTGAAATTCTTTGAAGCATATAAACTCTTCAAAGAATTCCAGCGTAATATAGCGTATTTTGAGAGCAGATTTTTAACAAAAACAGAAAAAAGTCTACTAAGAATACATGGGGAACGGTTATGCCACGATATGTATCTGGTGTATGTCTAAAGTCCTGTCTACACGCTCCATCTTGCCTGCACAGTCCAGGCCTGTGCTGTCATTGACTGTACAAAAAGTCGGAACATTCGGGACTGCGCGCGCTATCGTAGCCCCGTCCACACACACACGCGCTTGTCTGCGCAAACTGGTTTGCACAGGCATGCTCACAGGTAAGACTGAGCGTGTAGACGGGGCATTAAGTTAAAAAAAGAACCATTTATAACTGCCAATGACGTTTGTCACTTATAGAAACGGTTGTTTAGAATAAAATCCACCCTCAAAATATTGCCTTCAAAAACAAGCAACATCTTCCCGTTTTTTTTAGAGAGTTAGGCATAGGTGTCCTCGTAGTAAGTACATCTACATTTGACCATTTGTGTTTAAGAACTTTGTAACAAACTATTCCTGACACAAATCCATTCTACTACTGCGAAAATAAAAAAAATAACCATCAAGTTTAAAAAATCAGCACCCATACATTCTTACATATTCACCTGCAGTAGACTAGCCAATTTGCCATTTAATGTTCATACCCCCCAGCGACCGGTACGAACCCTTCATCAAAGTGCCCGAAGTCGTGCTGATAATGCACGGGCTCGTGCGCCGGCTTCGCTTCGTACTCGTGCGTGGGTTTTTCATACTCCTCATGATGTTTCGGCGTACCGATCTTGTGCACGACGGCGTTGAACCCGTTCTTGTCGTCGGCTTCATATTCCACGACGCGTTTTGTTCCGTCGGTCTCGACGAGAGTGTAGGTGCCTGCAATTAATGGGAGCTTGTTACAAAAATAGAAAAAAAAAGACTATTAGTTGAACTCCAAAGCCTGGAGCTCCGGCGAAGAGTAGCCAGGCTGTCGGTGCTCTATGGGATGCATTTCGGAGTGTGTGAGCGAATTGCATGATTTAATAACCCCATCGCCGTTCCGTCAGCGGACGACCCGTTGTACGGCGAATTTCCACCCTTACGTTGTTAATACCACAACGATCCAAACGGAGCGTTTCTACTCTTCTTTTATACCGTGTACATCGAGGGACTGGAACAATTTGCCAGCGGCGGTGTTTCCATCGGAACAATTTAAGTGTCTTCAAGTCTAGAGTGAATAGGCTAAAACTGATTGCATCACGGCTTACCATCAAGCGGGATTGCAGTCAAACAGATTATAATTTATAAAAAAAAAGTTAACAGTATGGCAAGGAAAGGGGAGAAAAAAAGAATGAGAAATATGGAAAAAGAGGGCAACCCGCGCGACGAATAATTTGGGCGATGAAGATAAAAAAGTGGATATTTTCGCCGGCCTTTATCCCCCGAATTTTCAAATGACACTATAATTTGTGACGACTTTTCTTAGGGCGAATCTAATCAATCGTACCTAGAATACATTTTAAATCAATTCAATTCTTGATTAATGGCCTTTGTGAAACATTTTAAATCAAGAATAAATTTATAATTTTTGATAGTTTATGCACGCTAGAACTGACAGGCAGACGTCAATTTACGGATAAAAAATGACTTTAGTGAAATAAGTTTTGTTAAACTATTAACATTGGGGGCTGAGTTGCAGTATTAGACTATGCGAAATTATTTGTGTTGAAGACTTTAAGGTGGGTTATTTAACGTCTACTATACACGCACGAACTACCATCAAAAATGACACAAACTAACCATCAAACTAAAAAAGTGGTGTTCCAAAATTGCTATTGCAATAAACTATGGCCTCACCAAACATCAAATAATTACTAGACGTTCGTAAGTTATGTTAATCAACCGTTTGAAACACCTGTCCCTTAGGGGCTGGTTTCATCAATAAAACTGAACCCGATCAACACATCTAATTCACGTTCAAGAGCTTTCAGCGTCATGGTTGTTGGCGAATATTTAAATTCACTCTGACCTTATCAAGTATATAGAGGGACGATTAGGTTAACAAATTAAGTAGAACAGCCCTTGTTACAAGACGTCATCAGACTTTTAAAATGAAAAGACAACATATAATTTAATTTTACTAAAAATAGAAAACTGGAAACTAGAACAAAATAAAATTTGGTACAGAATAATAATAGTCCTTTGATAATAAGGCACAACGTGGCCCAAACTATGGAGACACAAATTATGTTTAATATTGTTATATAAGTATTATTAATACGAAAACAAACAAGACCCACAAAGAGAATGTTAATTGTTATTAATTATTTTCATTGTGTATCTTGAAAATACCTAATTAGAATACGTAGTCTTCAGTTAATGAAATAACCTAATCCCCAACAGCGTGGCGCTTACATACGTTACTAGAACTTCGAGACACCGCAGCCATGGTTGCGCGTAACTTCATAAGCTCAGAACGAGAATAAAATATTTTTCCTGCTACTCATAAAATGTTTTGCATACAATTTCCTGTCTTCCTGATCGAATAATAAAGTACAATTCAAAATAATCTGCAGTGCCGGTCCAATTTCCTGCTATGTAAAAGGCAGGGAGATTGACCTACAAAACGGTCACCTTGATTTTTTCAGATCCAAAAGCGATGATGAAAGTTTGATTTATCGGCATTTGGCAGCATTTTATAGGATGTGAATTTTTAAAACTGAATCCGCAAATTTTTGTATGCATGAGTAGGAATATTGGCACTGGTCTGGTCGTGCCTCGGAAAGCACGTTAAGCCATTGGTCCCGGTTGCCATACGAACATCTAGTGGCAGTCGTTACGGGTTGTTGGAGCCCTCAAAAGTCCAACAATTGGTCCAACTGCAATGGTTCGATATTGCCTTCTGGTTGTGGAGGTCAGACGGCAGTCGCTTCACGGAAAATATCGAAGTTAAACCAAAATCATCGGTTAGACTGCTAAAAGCGGACCCCAGACTCAAAAGCTGTTTCAAGCTTCGGATGCGACTGGGATTAACGCTGAGATGATGATGGATGAGGACTTAGGGCTCCATATCACTATCAATACAAAATTGAATATATTCTGTTATGTGTAGGTATTTGCTGTTTTAGCGGCAATAAAAATACTTCAGCTGTTAAAATGTGAAGCTATCACGGTTCACGAGATCAAGCTTGGTGACAGACAATCGAGGATTAAGTAATAGGGTCCCATTTTTACCCCTTCGTTAAGGAAAAATGCTCCCTTAGTGCTCACTTTCGTTGTGTAAGCAACTCTTATGCAAAATTTATGTCTTCGGGCCCGTCAGCTTAGGCCGTGCTTTGTCTGTCAGTAAATATTATTGTGGACTAAAGTTAACTAATTTTAGGTTAGGTCCATCTTTTTTATTCTATTCCAATAAGAAAAGGATAGAAGATAACATCTTAGTTTAATCCTGTCAATTTATGTAAGTTATTTCATAGACAGTTTAGAAGGGATTATAAACATGTCTCATGTGTTTTCTCGGTGGTAGGCCATAACATCGGCTGCCGGCGGAAGTTACCACCAGACAAAGTCTTGCCGCCAAGCGATTCGTCGTGTTCCGGCATGATGTCTGGAGAAGCCGTACGGAGGACGGGTCTGAGCAGTTGTGTTGCGATGTGTGGCGGGTACGATGCGCCAAATGTTGTTGTCTCGGGAATTTGGTCTTGGAGAGTCTCCAGATCAATCTCCCTCTAGCGCAGCATCGTTTGGTCGTGTTGGTCTTGGGTTTAACATTGCATCACCTCGTTCAACTGCCGTCATCCTTCCTATTCCTAAGTTTTTAAGTGAATAGGCTTAATAAACTAGTGCGCTTTACACTCAACGATTGCATCACTGCTTACCATCAGGCGGGATTGCAGTCAAGCACTAGTTTATAATTAAAAAAAAATTCGATCAAAAATACGTCAATTTACGGCTAATTGGCGACCCAGATTTAGCTCAGAACGTTCTCCAAAACCTGGAGCATAGGCGTAGAGTAGCCAGCCTGTCGGTATTCTATAGGTTGCATTTTGGTGAGAGTGCGAGGGAATTGCATGATTTAATTCCCCCATCTCCGTTCCATCACCGGTCGACCTGTCGTACGGCGAGTTACCACCCTTACGTTGTTGACACTACAACGATAGGCATGAAGCGTTTCGCTTTCTCCTTTATACCGCGTACATCTCTATGTACGCGGTATAAAGGACGGAAACAATTTCTCAGCGGCGGTATTTCCATCGGACTACAATTTAAGTCTTTTCAAGGCTAGAGTAAATATGCTCTTAATAAAGCGCGCTTTACTATCAATTGCATCACTGCTTACCAGCAGGTGGGATTGCAGTCAAGCACTAGTTTACAATTTATAAAAAAAAATACGTCAGGAGCGGACTAATTTGACTGACAGGTCTAAACTAACATTTTCTGCCCTTTTCTCAATAAAATGAAAAGAAAGAGACTAACTTTTTAGTTTAGTGTGTGCACAAGGCAATCAGGATCATTGTTCGTTTAAAGCTTACGTGTATATAGTTATCTATGTATTAACTATAAAATAGTCGTTAGCTTGCTCATATATGTATGTGTGTAATTGGTCGCCATAGCGAGACAATACTCAATTAGTATACATTAGTATGAGCTTCCCGACCAGCATATTAAGTCGTGATTCATATAATGCTCATCTTTATTGGGTTAGTCAGAGGCGGTGGCTTATACTTATAGTGATCATGTAAGCCTATGATCTACTAATAAGCTTGGTTCTTCATCTCATCTCATTCATCATCATCATCATCATCATCAGCAGCCTCTACTCGTCCACTGCTGGACATAGGCCTCTTCCATGGCACGCCAACAAGCTCGATTCTGAGCAGTCCTCTGCCGGCCATTACCAGCCACCTTTTTGATGTCTTTGCTCCATCTCGCCCAAGGGCGTCCTACGCTACGTTTGCCGAGACGCGGTCTCCACTCGAGGACTCGCTTACCCCAACGGTTGTCGGCCCTGCGGCATATGTGACCAGCCCATTGCCACTTCAGCTTGCTAATCCTCTCAGCTATGTCGGTAACTCCGGTCCTTTGTCGGATCACCTCATTTCTGATGCGGTCCTTCAGAGAGACGCCCAACATAGCCCGCTCCATAGCTCGCTGAGCGGCGTTAAACTTATGGACTAGTCTGACCGTTAGTGTCCACGTCTCGGCTCCGTAAGTCATGACGGTTAGGACGCACTGGTTGAAGATTTTAGTCTTCAAACATTGGGGTATGGGCGACGAAAATACCCGACGAATTTTTCCAAATGCTGCCCATCCCAGCTGGATCCTTCTATTTACCTCCTCGAAGTTGTTTTTCCCTAATTGTAACGTTTGTCCGATGTATACGTATTCTGAAACAACTTCGAGCGACATTCCGTTTACGGCAACCGGTCCCGGAGTGACCCGTTCATTGAACATAATTTTTCTCATTCCCTGTCAATCGTCACATCAAAAGTCTCAATCTCATTATCTGCTTCCATTCTAAACGGTGACATATGGATCAAAAACGTGCTCCCTCACTATGAGTTTCATAAGAAGGCTCACGGTCGCGCAGATAGCTATGGAGAGGGCTATGGGCTAGGTGTTTCTCTACGCGATCGAATCAGGAATGAGGAGATTCGTAGAAGAACTAAAGTCGCTGACTTAGCCCAGTGGATTAGCTCTCTGAAGTGGCAGTGGGCGGGGCTCATAGCTCGTAGAGCCGATGGCCGATGGGGCACAAAGGCTCTTGAATGGCGACCACGTACCGGCAAGCGCAGCGTCGGACACCCACCGAGATTAGGTGGTCGGATGACCTGACCAAAATCGCAAGGAAGCACTAGATGCAGGCCGCGTCCAACAGTTCTTTTTGGAAATCCTTGGGGGAGTTAGGACTTCATGTGGCTGAGATGACGATAATGATGATTATAAACGGTTGCAGCTGTACCTATACCAGTATTTTACATGGAGCGACTGTCTATTTGGCCACCAGAACCCAGTAAAAGGCAATAATACCCCTTGGTAAGACTCCTTATTAGACTTTCAGGGTTTTGAAGACCCGTAACGACTGTCAGAGATCCATGAATGACAGCCGCGTCTAAAGGCTTAACGTGCTTACCAAGGCACGGAGGGGTTGTTGTATGTAAAGATAGTCACCCATCAACGGACCGACCGTAGAAAGCGTAGCTTTACCCAATCGATCGGTCCGTGCGGCTGTTATTGCTAGGAGCCCGTCTTTTTTATAATGCTAAAAATAAAGCCGAAGAGTTTGTTTGAACGCGCTAATCTTTGAAACTTCGGTCGGGTTCGAAAAAAATATTTTGCATTTTATCCCCCAATTTATGTTACACTAGGGCCCTTAGAATGTCGGGTAAAAATGAAGAAGTCTAAAAGAACGGTGACAGGGCGAGTAGGCGATACAATGCGATACATACAATGCGTAGTGGGCGCGGGAACAATTAATATTATGTGGAGCGAAACATGAACTGACAATTTTCAGTAATTGTTATGCTTTGGAAAATACCAGCCCGCAGAGCAAAGGCAGGGCTCTTCTTATTCATAGAAGGCACGAGCATTGACCAACTCGTTTAATTAAGATTGATTACCGACCTCATACTTATAAGTTACTAGCTATCCGCCCGCGGCTTCGCCCGCGTGGAGTTCGGTTATATCGCGCTTTTTAGATTTCCCTCGGGAACATCAATTTTTTCCGGGATAAAAGGTAGTCTATGTTCTTTCTCAGGGTCTAAAGATTGTCTGTGCCAAATTTCATCAAAATCGGTTGAGAGGTTTAAGCGGGAAAGCGTAACAGACAGACGGACAGACACGAGTTACTTTCGCATTTATAATATTAGTATGGATAAGGCCAGGTTTCCTCATGATGTTTCCCTTCTCCAAAGTATCCACAAGTGACGACTAGCTCATCCTCAACTACTCAAGCCTTCAGTTCAAACTGACACTAAAGAGTAAGGGACTATAAAGCTTGGTGCTTACCTTTGACCTTGTCACCGTCTCTGGTCTCCCAATGCTCCTTCTGATCACCAGTGTGGGGGTCTTTGACTGAGTAGTCGAACGAGTACTTTGGATGCGCCTGGAATGTACAGAAATTAAGCTATTGAAAAAGGAAGGGGCACAGAAATTAAAATGGTTTAAATGAACGATGCATCATTGTGAATTAAGTAAAAAAGTTATTTGAGAATCATAATAGTTGGTTTCTGCCTGCAATAATGTTTTCACTGCCGGGATTGAGGTCTCCTCTGTGAGAGAAGCGTTGTTTCTAAACCGCCCTGTGAGCCTAGCGCGCGTGGATTGTAGAACTTGCCGCTTTTGTTGCGACGTTTTCCTTCACTGGTTTTGGAGCTTTGATGATGAAACAAGTATTCTTGGCTACCAGATTAGGCTCTATAGATTTTTGCGTTACGTGGTGTTAAGCTGTATTGTTACTGACATGCGTAACCATCCATCCATGATGGCTTTTAGAGTAGAGGAAGACCAAGGAAACGTTGGATGGATAGTGACAGATTATATGTATGGAAAGTATTGTGAATTATAGCGCAATTACTACTTATAGCGAAATATGGAAGGGACAATTGTGCACCACCCAAATAAACTGGATGCAAGAGAATGATGATGACTGACGACACGGTTGGTGCAGTGGCTGAGCAATCGACTGCTGAGCCGCGTGTCGTGGGTTCGATTCCCGCATGGAACAAATATTTGTATGACCTACAGATAGTTGTTCCGGATCTGGTTGTTTTTGAGAGTTGTAAGTGTTCGTAAACGCACCCACGATACAGGAGTAATTCCTAGTGTGGGACAAAGTTTTTTTAAAAAGAAAAAAAAAATCTTACATGATAATCCAGTTCATATTCCTCTCCATGGTGATCGTCGAGGCTCTGATGGTGTTGGTGCAACTGTACCGGCGCCTTATGGTAGTTCTCGTAGCCACCATATTCTTCTCCGAACTGCGCGACCACTGACGCGACCACGAAAAGGAAGGGTAGGGCTCTCTGGAAGGGAAATAGCATTTTCGCATTAGTTTTCATAAGGCGTGATTTACTTAATAAAAACCTAAAAAAATCTTTGACATACAACGCACTGCTTCAGCCGCTGGATCTAAAAGCATAATGATTTTCTCTGTCACTGCGTCTATTGTTACGAAGACGAGTACTAACAACCACACCCAAAGGTTTGTTTGAATTGAATTGAATTGGGGATGAAACAATTTGTATGAAATTGTTTATAATTATATTCTACACAGTACGGTGATTTAAAAACGTTGACGTGAGTCGTTGCTCAAGCTTTTTGCCCCAGACCTGCAGGGTAATTGCGAAACATATTATCAGTAGGAATGGATTTCATTTTGACAGATAAACGGCATTCATTGCTTTATTTACGTAGTTGAGCAGATACATTTACGAACATAGGGAGCAATGGAATAGCAATAAGCTTCAAACTGATTCTACGCAATTAGGGTGTTATACCCTTATTGCGCAACACACTATCAATCACAAAATGATTCTACGCAATTAGGGTGCTATACCCTTATTGCGCAACACACTATCAATCACAAAATGATTCTACCCAATTAGGGTGCTATACCCTTATTGCGCAACACACTATCAATCACAATCTGAATCATTTTGAAGGATTATTTCTATTCTCTTGCTTCATATGCTCAAGAAATAGTCTTCTCAAAAACGAAAATAAACCATTTCTATTGTGCTGTTGCTTTTTGTGGTTTCGTCGATTTTCAAACTAGGCATAGGTATATTAATTCACTAGCCGTTAATGACAATTTCGATGAATATTTATATACCTAAGTAGAAATTTAATTAAGAGCATGCGGGAATCTCAGTGTTTGAGCAATTACACTGTAGTTGGTCTATCAGCTGGTTCTCAAGAAAATCAATTATAACTTATTCCTGTTCGTGATTCACACAAAAATCTGTCATAATTTTATTAAGCTCTAATAACAATCTTATTAATCTCCGACCTTGTTCTCTGAACGCGAAACGCATTATGCTGGTTTATCGTTAAAATATTCGAAGTAATACCGATAGCTACGTTTGTTAACATAATTTGTCTAGTTCGTTCGGGAAAACATTATAACAGTCACATGGGTCGATCGAAGGGGGAGCTACGTTTGCCGCGGTCGGTTCGTGGATGGGTTATACCGTCTTTAAATATCGAAATCCGTGTTTCGTGCCTCACCCACACATTTCAAACACGCTAAACCGTTGGTTTCGGCTTTTATTTGTAAATTTTAGAAATTGGTTTCAGTAGTGAAAACCCTAAAAGTTTAATAACCGGTCTTACTAAAGGGGATAGACTTTCCCAGTAAATAGGTTATGGAGGTCGGTTAGGCAGTTGCTTCATGTAAAATGTATTAACTTGCATCCGGTTAGACTGGACGCTACCCAAACGTATTTAGGAAAAGGTTGGATTGTTCGAAGGAAAAAATGGGTGCGTTCGTTTCAAATAGGAAGTTTAAGTTTTCCGGGGATTGACTCTTAAAATAGGCGTTTGGGGTGACTCTTGACTAAAATCAGTTCGTGCCAGCGTGGTGAAAGGATTAATATATATCTAGAGTCTGTATTACCGACTGCTAGGTATCCAGCGTGCGCCGGACGAAGTCCAAATTGGGGCAACTCGGTGGTAGGCCATAACATCGGCTGCCGGCAGAAGTTACCACCCACCAGACATAGTCTTGCCGCCAAGCGAGTCGTCGTGTTCCGGCATGATGTCTGGTGAAGCCGTACGGAGGACGGGTCTGAGCAGTTGTGTTGCGATGTGTGCCGGGTACGATGCGCCAAATGTTGTTGTGTCGGGAGTTTGGTCGTAGAGGGTCTCCAGATCAATCTCCCTCTGGGTTAAACATTGCATCACCTCCCTCAACTGCCGTCTTCCTTCCTTATCACTCAGTTTTTTGAGTGAATGGGCTTATTATTATTTTATTTATTTTCTTAATCTCCACTTGTACAATAGGATAAATGCTATGCCCCGCAAAACCGTTTTCACGGTTTGTCTGCGGGAACGGAACAAACAGTGTATCAATATTTAATCAGCAATAATTAAAAATGCAACAATATTACATAAAAAAAAGCTATATCAATAATATCAGGTCTTACAAAATTGCTTACAGACTACTGAGTAAGAACATTTTAAGTGCTCTGGCAAATTTTCGTTTTGTTTTCTGACCTCTTATGTCAGCAGGCAATTGGTTGAGCCAGTATGGTACTCTTTTGTCCAGCGTTCGGTCGCCAAAATAATTACTGACTCTTGGTACATTAAATTTACCTGCTGACACCATCTTAGTTGCGTAGTTATGGGTTATTAGCGAGTGACGCTCCCAGCTACCATAACTGCTGACCAGAACTAGATATTTATGCTTTAGGCTGACAGGAAGAATTTTACAAATTTTAAACAACTTATTGTAATCATCTTTACATTTGTTTTTGGTTTTCTTGCTTACTATTAGTTTTAAAAATCTGGTTTGCTGAGCTTCTAATTTTTGTAGTTTGCTTTTGAATGTCAGTCCATAACATTCGAGTGCGTAACTTAATATTGGATCAACCAACTGTAAATAAAGGCACTTAAGAGTACCGCATGGCACTTAAACTAAACTTTTAGCACTTACATTAAACTAGTGCGCTTTACCATCAACGATTGCATCACTGCTTACCTTCAAGCGGGATTGCGATCAAGCACTAGTTTATAATTATTAAAAAAAAAAATCGACGGTACAGTAGTAGGGTGTGATTGTGTGGGTAACCATGCTCCACCTCCTATATTTTCCTCTGTATCCCAAAAACATGCAGTCAAAGTGACCTCTGCTGCCATCGACAACGCTGTGACAGTGACAAAGTTTTGGGAAATTTACATTTAAAACTCGGCGACACGAAGTAAAAGACGTAAAGTTCAAACCACGTAAGGCGGGTTCTTACACGCTCTCTTGACTCGGGCCGCGTCAAACATGGCGCTAACTATAGGGAAAGCAAAAAAGCGTTGTTACAAATTACAATTACAAAATGTTGGTCTTGCCGTACCTACTTCACTTCAGATGTACTCTTTAAATTAAAGAGTACAAAACGGTAAAAACCGTGTCCAGAGCCTGGAGCACAGGCGAAGAGTAGCTAGCCTGTCGGTGTTCTATAGGATGCTTTGAGAGTGTGCGAGGGAATTGCATGATTTTAATCCCCCATCTCCGTTTCGTCATCGGACGGCGTCGTACGGCGAGTTTCCACCCTTACGTTTTTGATACCACAACGAACAGAACGAAGCGTTTTGCCTCTTCCTTTATACTGCGTACATCGAAGGACTGGAACAATTTGCCAGCAGCGGTGTTTACCTCTAACTACAATTTAAGTATCGTCAAGGCTAGAGACAATAGGCTCTTAATAAACTAACGCGCTTTACCATCAACGATTGCATCACTGCTTACCATCAGGCGGGATGGCGGTCAACTGAAGTGATTACGACTTAGTTAATCGACTATACCTGGGTTACGTATAGTCGATTAACTAAGCCACCTGGTTTTTGTTTACCTTAACTACCTAAACTGGTTGAATATCGTTCAGAACTTCATCATTAGCATATAGTAGTCCACCGCTGGACATAGGGCTCTCAAATTGCACCCAAAACTATAGGACACTATTAAACAGTAGGTTGCTTATACAAATACAATACAAATGATCAGTGCGCGAGATGATCTCGTTAATTAATATGTCAACGGTGCTCATTAGATAGGCTATACGGATAAACTTTGGAGTTTACGACCACTATGATTGCGAGCAATGGACTATTTCGTACTGAAATTAGTTTTAACTAGATTTTAGACTGAAATTAGTTTCAACTGTAATAGTCTTGCTTGATTACGAGATATGTAAGAATTGATTGCCTTCAATTCTACTTCAGTTATATGTAAGATCGTAATATAGGTACAGCGTTGCAAAGACTTCGACCTCACAACACATTACGGTAACGCCCTATTTTATAAAGCACGGTAGCAACGGCTAAACATGCTTTACGTTTCTTAAACCACGTTGAGCCGTAGGTCCGGCTGTTTTTCGGGGATCTTAATAGTTGTTACGGGTCAGAAGCCCGAAAGTCTGAATAACTAGTCTTACCAAGAGGTAATGTATCACATAATAATAGGGATGTTTCCTGGATAAAACAAATTATTCTATTTAGTCCGTCATTCAGATTATAGAAAAATATTGGAAACGTTTATTTTGTTTTATCAAATCATTAAAAATTAACGTTACTCGTTGCTAAAAAGTGTAGCAAGTGTTTTTTGGAAATCTGATTGACTGACAAATTAGTTTTTTTTTTGTCAACTAGCCTATTGAATTGTGGAGGTTATATAGGCAGTCTCTCCATATAAAGTACTGGTATTCAGCTGCATTTTGTTAAGATGGAAGCCGAGTCTAACATAGTTCGGAAAAGGCTACGCAAATAAAGTAGTCGTGGTGGCCTAGTAGTTAAAACACCAGCGTCTCAAGTATGAGTGTGCGGGTTTGATTCCAGGTCAGGCAAGTACCAATGTAACTTTTCTTAGTTCCAATGACTGATTAAAAATGTGAAGAAAAACATCTTGAGGAAACCCGGACTTTAAATCTCAAATTGGCAACTCCTCTGTATGAAAGGAGACCTGTGCCCAGTAGTGGGATGATAAAAAAGGTTGATGATGATGAGGCAAATAAAGTTGCTAAATAGTTCGAATGTGCATTACGACGAGGTACCCAGTGAAGCTGATGTCACAAAGGTTTTGAGTGTGAATGTGATGAATATAAGAAAACCAGACCAGAAACGGGGTGTCTAATGAAATCACGACTGATAGGCACGTGTGCAAGAGAAAAACATGTTGCGCCGACCACAAATTAATTGGGGGTTAAGGGCCGGAGAACGTACCACGTGCCACGACAAGTATTGGCGACATGTCAAGCGGAGCCGGCCGATTTCGTTTGACAAATATGGCGACAACGCGCAACTTATGTCCGCAGCGACGTCAGATGAAGTCGTGCGACTTCGTGAAACTTCGCTCGACATATCTGGGGACATCGCGCGACTTATATCCGTAGCAGCGTAGTAGCAAATGTGGTTGGCGACACGCGTCGCGCGATGTTACCAGACATGTCTAGCGAAGTCCGACAACGTCGCGCTACCTCACCAGACATCGCTGGTGACCCGTGTCGTGCGATGTTGCCAGACATGTCGACTGAAGTCCGGTAACGTCGTGCTACTGCACCCAACGTCGCTGGCGACACGTGTTGCACATATGTTTTTTTTTTATAAGTATTTAACTAGCGCTTGACCGCAATCCCGCCTGATGGTAAGCAGTGACGCAATCGTTGATGGTAGCCTTGAAAACACTCAAATTGTAGTCCGACGGAAACACCACCGCTGGCAAATTGTTCCAGTCTCTCGATGTACGCGGTATAAAGGAGGAGGCGAAACGCTTCGTCCGGATCGTATTGGTGTTAACAACGTAAGGGTGGAAACTCGCCGTACGACAGGTCGTCCGAAGGTGGAACGGAGATGGGGGAATTAAATCATGTATGTTCCCTAGTGTGTCTGTGGCTTAATGAAAAATCACGGAGCCAATCAAAATGAATGTGTGTTGGATTAGCATTAAGCCAATGTAGCAGATGTCCAAAATCACTTTAAACGTGTTCCGAAAGTAATAAAGTAAAAGGTTTTACGATGTTAACGTTCGGTTAATCCATCACCCGCAAACGCTCGAACAGATAATCATAAAAGGGTGAAGGCTATGTGACTATATCTGTACTCACCGTTCATGTCGCGACCGAAATAGAATGTTTGTAGGTTTTACCGAGGCTTAGATGTAGACTGGCTTTTCTTACTAGCCGTAGCTTTCAACACGTGACTTGTTAACTGACTAAACGTAATAAAAGTCACCTCAGTTCTCATGCTACGTCACAGTCTAGTATTCAATTTAACAACGTTTATTCATCATCATCATTATCCTTTTTATCGTCCCACTGCTTGGCACAGGTCTCGATTGAGCGTAATCACCACGCTTGCTCAATGCGGGTTGGCGATATCAGACTTAAAGATCCTCAAGATGTTTTCCTTCACCTTGGAAATCAGTCATTGGTGTTCAAGATAGAAGTAAGTAAGAAAGTACATATAACTTAGAAAAGTTACATTGGTACTTGCCTGACCTGGAAACGAGCCCGTACACTCATACTTGAGAGGCTGGTGTTTTATCCACTAGGCCACCGCAACTTACAATTTATTAACATACACAATATATTTCAACGTTTAGTAACAAATTATACATAACGCTGCAGTGCGCGCTTGGCGCCTTCCCTATTCGTATTGAACGATAGTCACTAGGGACCAGTGGTAGCCGAGTGGTAACAGGCCCGACTTACGATTACGAGTTGAATGTCGTGGATTCGAAACCAAGCAGGCACTTTATGTAAATAATGAAGATCTCAAAACGGTGTAGGAACATATCGGGAGGAAACCGCCATGTCCTAAAATCAAAATTTCACTTTCATTAGACATGTCTTCTACCAACTCGCACTATAGCGCCACCGCCTATAACAATAACGACTCACTCAACGAGAGGAGGCCGGTGTATTATCAAAAATCTAGGCGCAAAGCAAACCTCGCTTAAGTTTATTACCGATAAAGCCGCACTGAGGCCTAATTCTGTTAGACAAAAACTGCATTGAAATACATCTTGAAGAAATTTTATAAATTTATTGTGAATCCCTCATAAAATTCTCTAAAATCACGCTCCAGAAATTTGAATATCTAGTTTACAGCTGTCTAACTCTAAAGTACTGGCTGTCTTCTGCATCCGGTTGGACTGAAAACATAGCATTGTTAGGAAAAGGCTGAGCTGATGGTGATGACCTACTTGCTTACTTGTAGGCGAAATAGATCTGACGTTTGTCTAACTTTGACTGTTATTCAACCTTTACAAGCTATGTAATTTGTGGTTAGCGAGACATCGTTTCTAGTTAATCGATTTTCTTGATAGAATAGTAAACATTAACGATTCATAACGCATAACGTTACGCCATTAATCCTCGAAGGGTTGGACAGAGTTGAACGGACTACAGCAGGTCAAGCTACCCCAAACTGCCAAATATTCCCAATGAACCTTGAGCCTTAATGCTTTAGGGATAAAGTTTAAAATCTAATAAAGAAATCTGACAGATTGTAGTAGCTGGATGTGCTGTCGTCTGTACCTCTCTCTGTAGTCTCATATAATATGGGGCAAGTCTATTGCCACTTCAAACATACACTAGGTAATTCTGACTACGGGCCGCTACTGAGAAATTGCAGATGGAAAAATTCAATAACGTGTTTGTCCGACTCGGGGGTCAAATCTAGGACCTCATGCTCATGCAGAAAGAAAAAGATACACTGAATTTAAATTTAGGTTAGTTTGGAAACAAGGAAATAATTATATGTATAGGCGTCAGTGTATTGTAAAAAAAAAACTGACCTAGTTTCCGTTACTGAATAACAATCAAAAAGCTAAAGCAATCTAAATTATAACGTTAATAAAATTGAACCGCTGATCCAATTTTTCAATTTTGTCCTTAAAAGCTAACGATTTTTTTCCCGCATAATACGCAATATTTCCGCGAGGTCGACAAGCTTTCCTATATTACAGTATTGTTGTTTCAGGAATACATTTCACAAAGGTACTGTTAGGAACTTGATATGACAGCCAATAAACCCCTCTGAGACATGAAGGCGGCTGTATGGGAACAGATTATGTGCGTTTATAGATTTACAATCGACGCAGAGGGCTCGACATTGGCGTTTGGCATCTACAATCCGATCTCAGTTTCCTTGCTGTGATGTTGGAGAGTTTATTTCACTACTTCATGTTCTTTCTTTTCAAGCAGGGCGGGCGTTTTTGATGTTAACTCTCTGAAGATTGTCTTTTGTAAAATTTTTTAGGGGTTTGGTACAAAAGGGGTACTAACGGGACCCTAGTACTAAGATTCCAATGTCCGACTATTTCTTTTGCCGCTTCAAAATATAAATAATATTTCTTTTTTCAAATAGATAATGGTACCTACTGAATCCTTCGTGCATGTATCCAACTTGCTCTTAGCTGGTTGTTTTTTTATATCACACTTTAAATTTCTAGACTCTAAGTAATATGCACTGGATTTATTGTAACATTTTACGCAATGTATAGCAAGCTCTAAAGATATTTTGATACTTCATCTGTCTAACGGGGTTACCTAAATGGGAAACCCCATCGGCCACACGGCTTGTGAATCGATAAAGAGCGGAAAATTGTTACAGGTGCAGTTGAATATTCTATGAAATTATTAAGCAATTTCAAGCAATCTGCTAAATATTTAAAACCAATCTCGAGTTAGGCCTGTTACGCTGAGGCTCAGCTCTGAATTATTTAATTTACATTTACCTACCAATTAATTGTTTATAGATTTTTTTTATCGCCGAATGTTTTTATCTATAGGTATTATATATAATCATTATTTTTCTTGGTGGTAGGCCATAACATTGGCTGCTGGCAGAAGTTACCACCCACCAGACAAAGTCTTGACGCCAAGCGATTTGTCGTGTTCCGGCATGATGTCTGGTGAAGCCGTACGGAGGACGGGACTGAGCTGTTGTGTTGCGATGTGTGTCGGGTACGATGCGCCAAATGTTGTTGTGTCAGGAGTTTGGTCGTGGAGGGTCTCCAGTTCCATCTCCCTCTGGCGCAGCATCGTTGGTCGTGTTGTTAGGTTTAACATTACATCACCTCGCTCAACTGCGGTCGTCCTTGCTATTCACTAAGTTTTTTGAGTGAATAGGCTATTAATAAACAAGCGCGCTTAACCATCAACGATTGCATTACTGCTTAATATTAGGCGGGATTGCAGTCAAGCCCTAGTTTATAATTATAAAAAAAGTCAGGTTTTTTTTTCATGTGTTAGGCAGGAAGTATAGATGACCACCTGCTATGATCTTTGCATAGTTCTTTGCTTCATTTACGTTCATCAGCTGATCGATTCGGTAAAACACTCACCGTTAAAGATAAATAAAATTATATTTCCGAGAGCTCTCATTTTTTTAAAATTTTGTGAATATTTCGCAAAATTAATTTAACCATAGATATTAATTTCAGTTTTGTCACTGTAACTAAAATTAATGACTATGCAAATACACTAAATGAGACTTGTCCACTCACTGTTACCTCATAAGCTCGTTAAAATCATTACATATTTACTCCCGAGAAAGCTCTGTGAACAATAAAGTAACGGAAACTAAATAACATAATCAAAAGTTAGATAATACGTCATCGAAAACGTTCGTTATTTGTGTCTTACAACGTTATTCGCGAATCAATGCCGCTAATTAGCGTGCTTAAGCATCGCGCTTTCGCTTAGTGCATAGTTATTACGGTCAGTTCACATCGGTGGATTGTGATTTTTTCGCTAAGCTTAGATTTAGTGGAAGGTTTGTATGTCTAAAATGGGGTCAGTTTTTTATATTTTTTTGTAATAAAATTAACTGGACTTGTTTTAAATGTAGACAATTTGAATATTTTCGCAATAACATATAAGTAGTTTGGGAATATCTTTTTTAAAGAAGGTTGTCTTTAAGAGACTACTCATTCTGTCACTAAGTTTCTAAATTTTATTCAGTAGGAATGTCTGAACAGTTTTCCTGTTTATACACATACTAGCTGTGCCCCGCGGTTTCACCCGCGTAAGGCTCGAACCCAAAGGGCTTAGTTGATATAAAATAAGCGCCTGTTAAAATAATGGGAGCAATATGTACGTCCGCGTTTGCTCCCGTTTTCGCAGCATTTTTTGTTCCTGCTCTGCTCCTATTAGTCGTAGCGGGATGTTTTATAGCCTATGTCCTTTCTCAGGCTCTAGACTATCTGTATACCAAATTTCATTACAACTGGTTCAGTAGTTTTGGCGTGAAAGCCGGACAGACAGACAGACAGAGATACTTTCGCATTTATAATATTAATAATATGGATTACTTGTTCGGGGCTTGCTCATTATTTGCTCAAATCGCCTATGCAGTATTTTATTTGAGAGGACTAATGCTTATCTTGTGTCCTGTTCGTTATGAAATATAAGGAAAGAGATGCACAGCACTTTAATTTAGTTTAGTTTTGTGAACTAGGGAATAGTGGTTAGTTAGTCAGACGAATGGTGTCCGTGTTTCAAACTAGATTTCTATGTGGAAAAAGTAGCATCAACATGGGCATGATTCTACCACTTTTAAAACAGTGTCTCCCATACCTTAAATAAAGGATAAATTATTAATTTCTGTATATTTGTACAAACACTTTTACAAGTCAATCATATTTTTTTTTACTCTTTAAAACAAACAGCTTTCCATCGCTTTTTCTTGTTTTCTTAAACTGCCATTTGCTACTGGAGAATCTCGAAATGGCGGATCGAGTTTCCATAAAATTCGTTAAACATGTCGGGTTGCCTTTGCATATATCCCTTCCAAGGTCTTCAGTTTCTCTTTTTCGTTTCTTTCATCTCCAACTCCGGAACCATAACAATATGCCGATACCCAATAAATTTATCAGAACTTGGTCATAATATGACTAGCTAATCTGTTCCTTCTTCATTCGCTAGTCATGCGATATTTTTGGTCTAGCTGTCACAATTGCCGATAGCCACGCTATTTACGGATGTTTCGTTTCCTGTAGGTTCCTATGCGTTTTTTTTTTGTGTTGTTTTCAGCGCAGTAAGAAATATGCCAGGGGTTTTTTGGTATACATGGCGTAAAGGACCTTAGACGAGCATATTGTTATCTGCTATTTGTTATATAAATATTTATTTTTTTGTATAATTTTCGTGCCTGATTCGAACTCTCACTTTTCCTTTGCTTTTTTTTTAACCAACGAAAAATTTTCTTTGCGTTAGACCTAATTGACAAAAAAATTGTGCGTTGTTCCCTTACATCCTGTATTACGAAAACATGTCATCATCATCATTAACCTTTTTTTATCGACTGACGATGGAATGGGCGACTAGCTTCATCTTATTGACTGACCGACCTTCTGACAATTCAAAAGTGCCTGTAACTGGTTTATTTAAAATAAATGCTTTGATTTTGATTTCGCTATCGTCCCACTGCTGGGCACAGGTCTCTTCTTATACAGAGAAGGATTGAGCGTAACCACCTCGCTTGCTCAATGCGTGTTGGCGATTTCAGACTTAAAGTCCAGGTTTCCTCAAGATCAAAATATGTGACATACACCATATCCCACTGGGCCCGAGCGATAACAGCCCACTCCCTCTCATAGATAGAAGGCCTGTCTCCCAGCATGGAAACATTATACACTGATTATGTTATGTAGAGAAAGTACCAGTAGGGAAGTTACTTCTAGGAGTAGAAGCAATAACTAATAGTCTGTATTTGCAACATATACACTGAAAATTTAAAAAAATATCGATTAATGAAAAAAAATACTTTAATTCCTACACAATACAGTTCAGTTTACATTAGAACTCCGAACTCGTTAAGAACTTTTCAATAGCGGTGGTCACTCTGAATCAACTTTGTATTTTCCTTTTGGATGTTGATATTTCTAAGGTTCCTCGAAAAGGTCAGGAAGAATTTAATCAAATGATATTGAAAGGGGGCTAACTTGAGATTGAAAGAAATCGTCGTTGTTATTTCATTTCAGATTCTTTTTCAGGAAATCGATTAGTGTCATGACCCAATTTTATGTTACAAACTAACTTCAGCCCGAGAGGGACGAACCGTTTGGAAGTTTCCATTCCCCTCTACGTATTCCATCGACTGCTCGTTTTGTTAGTTCGTTTTCACTCAGCATCCCTTATGCTCTTTTTTGCTTTGTATCAGTTCCTTGAGGCACTAGCGTGATCTTGAGTAGCCTATGTATACTCTTCTTCAGGAATTGGAATATCAAAAGCAATTTTTTTTTTCAAATACGACAGGTAGTTCCAAAGATTTAGACTTTGGCTTCTTTATTAGTACCTATAGATATCACCATCATTCTAGCCGAAAGACGTCCACTGCTGGACATAGGCCTTTTCCAACCACCTCCACTTCGATCGATTCCGTATGTCTCGCAATCAACGGGTTCTGCGGCTTAACCTTTCCTAGTCTTTCGGTACGCGGAAGTACCTATAGATATAGATTTGTATAATACAGTTGTCACTAATCGATGGGGATTTAGATCCAATTTACGTCCGTTATTAGTTTACCTGACTACTCAAACTTATTGAAAAGTTGGATTACATCTCTGCGGCATTTAACAGCTTTCAAGGTGACGATATCTCTATCCGATCTTTGTCCATTATATAGTACAATGTTTAATGTGTGATAGAAAAGAGATACTAAAGAGTGTGCGTGTTTTTGGATCCTCTTTCAACTTTCGTTTCAAAGACTTTGTAGTATCCAAGGACGATCATCATCTACCAGTAGTATTTTACATGAAGCGGCGGCGTATTTACCTTCAAAACCCCCAATAATGGGGTTGTGGTTATGGTTAGGCCCGGACTGGTTGTCAGATTTTCGGCTTTTGAGGACCCGTCACGTCTGCCAAAGGTCCACAGAATGGCAACCGGGGCCAATGGCTGAGAGTGCTTTTCGAGGAATGAATGAGTTTTCAATAAAGTTTCTAAAAACAGTCACCAATCCACAGACCAACCGCAGCAAGCGACAAGCTTCAAGTAACACAAGTACTAAAACTGGACTCAGGTAAAAACCCGAAGCATGGTTTGGCACCTGAGATCCCACCAGCGTAGATCGCGTATACTCCCAAAATGCATTCTATTGAGTATCGAAAGTCTGGCTACCCTACGCGGTGATTAATTAATATCTCTGCTTACTCTGCACAAATCTGATTGGTACAATGCCCCACATGCCATCGCGTGCCTGTGATGAATCAGTACTGCTCACACACGCGATATTTTCACTTGTACATTGGCAACTAGAAAGATCTGAATCCTTTTACTTTTTTTCTGATTGTGGATCTATGTAAGAGCAGAATGTAAAATAACTATTTGACAAAAATATATTTTTTGATAAAAATAAGTGTGCTTAAGCTAAAGGCTCTTTAAATTTGAATGTTGACCTGTTGATATCGGGATGGGAGACCTATGACGGTAATGGTTCGCTTCTTGTTAGATGGCTACACCTCTGGTACACTTCTGCCTTACCGCTCTGGGATTATCGCCGTGATAAATAATGTGCTCACACAAAGACGACTCTAAATTTTAATACACAATAAATAAATAAACCATTGACACTGCTTGAGGCCTCTGACACTTGTAGCAGTTTTATGTCTGATAAATCTTCCTCTTCCAGGAGATCGAGAATCCGCACAGGCATTTCTAAGAGAGACCAACCGCAGCTCCAGCAAATTATATCATTTGGCATCTCAGAAGCTAATCGGTGACAGCTCTTCTGAGGAAGAGGGTTCCATTGTTTGGTTATCAATATCTGAGTCAAGTAGGAAGAGTGAAAACACAGCCATGGCTTCCGAATCAGCTATCAACATAGAAGCAGTTGAGTCAGCACTGAATGCACTTCCTGATGAGACTGCCTCTGATGAGAAATACAAATCTCTAATATCAGACTTCTTAACCTCTAGTTCTGGGAAACTAGTTGATTGGATTAACAACACAATAGCATTTTCTGGATTTGACGCTGTAGTAATGCGGAAAAAGATACTTTCGAAATCCACACGTAGGAGAATCATGCTGTGCATCCTTATTGGTTTGGTCAGAGGAAATAATATAGACCGAATTAATAAGACCATGAAACCCACAGACATGCAAAAGGAGTTTGCCCAAGTTGCCAGGTCTCTTGCCTTAAAGAAGAATGTAGCTGGAGACTATTCTGCTATAACTCTATCCCGTATGATAGCCTGCTTCCCTGAGACAGTCTGCATGATTTTGCATAACCATGAAATACCCATGGCTATACCATTCACTGAACTGCAAATTGTAAACTCAGAGTATCCCAGCATAGCACGCCATCAGGTCTGTGCTAGCATATTGCCTCACACCCTACCAGAAGGAGACTTAAATCAAGCATTTGATGTAATTCTGGTGCCTTATTTGAAAGTCTCAGAAGTGATCAATAGCAAGGTGAAAGATTGGTCCAAGCTGTCTCCCCAGGCTAAGGCTGAAACGTCTAGCATGTCCTTGCATAATTCCTATAATTCGAAAGTTCTTGCCCTCGGAGAAAGGGAATATCTGTCAAAGAACTACGGAATAATGACCTCAAATAAAGAGCTTAGCTCCAGATGGAGGGCTGTAGCAGCAAGTGCGAAAGTGTGGCTAATCAAGCATTATCAGTACTCACATACAGCTTAATGTATTTTATCTTAGAATTAGTTTTATTTTCCTTATATTAATCATAATTGTGACTCTAATTTTATCATGTTAGATCTTAGTTTAGTATTCTATTCCTTATTTTTAGCATTCATTTCATCATATTCATGTTCATTTTATCATATTTGTAGTCTTAGTATATAATCCTAGATTATAATTGTATGTGAACATTAATTTACATAGATTAAAAAAAAAAAAAAAAAGATATATTCTTGTCGACCTATTGTTTGTCAGTCTAGCTCATAGACTGTTGAAGCGTCATACGTTTTCATAATTGTATATAATCTGTAGTACATTGATTAAACAAAATGAGAATCAGTTGAGACTAAACTATCAGATAGACAGTTTAGTCTCATCTGATTCTCATTATCTAGCGGTAAAGGAAGATATGTAAAAAATTATACTTATTTTTACTTGTTGGTATACAATATGCCAACTTAATCTTAATGCTTATCCCTTTGGTTATAAGATTAGACATATTTTTTTCTCTTTAGTAGTCATAAAAATATTCATATTAAGTATACAAGGATAGTATACTAACCGCCATTACAAATAAGGAAGGTATCAACATGATTGAGGCGACATTAATGAGTCTACCTATTGAATAGTATGAAAACATGCGCAAGTAAGTGCTCATTGAATTAATGTAAAAATGACGGAAGGAGTTCAGGAAGAACGGACGGTGGTCGGTAGTGGAGTTGTTCGATTTTATATTGACGGTGCTGACACTTGTTAGCAATACCTAGTCAACAGAACATAACGAGTCGAGGATAGAGAAGCGGATATTGGGGAGAAACCAGAAAGAATATCCAATCCCAGGAGAAATTGCTGTGGGTGTACGGTGGGATTAAGTCATGTATCTAATTCCCGCGCACACTGTAATACCGAAAGGCTGTCTGCTATTAGTTTAGATAACGAAATGATGTTTTTTTTTGTTTTGTTAATACACCCCCTGAAAACGACTGCACCTATATGTGCTATTTTTTTTTTACATTTTTGGGTTTTAAAATGTTTGTATTAGTTCAAATTACGTTTTCAGGAAAATAAAAATAAAATAAAAAAATTGGGAAATGTTTACATTCTAATAAAAACAAAATGTCCTTTGTTCTTTTTTTTCGAATAACTTCTTTGGAAAGGACGTTCGGTCAGCTAGAGAAGCAATAAAAATACATCTTTATTCTAGTAAACAACCATTTCCTAAGCTCGAAAAGGAAAGAAAAATTACCTTGCGGAAATGGCAAGTTAATCAAAGAAAAAATAGGTTAAAAGCTAGCTAACAGAAGGACAATATTTTCTTAGTTGTCATTATGTCATTTCCTTCCTAGGTTGAGTTTCCACCACAGATACTAAGAAAGAAATTGCTTGAAGTTTACAGACAATCGAATAATAATTAATCTTTATCGTATTATAATCGAGTCAGTAGTTTGTCTGTAATTTTCTGTAACTCTATTAATGGGTAAAGTAGGTACAACAACACACGCACTAATAACATTTCAAAATATTGATTACTCAAAGTAGTCATTTGCTTTTATTAAACCACAGGGACTTTTAAATTGTCAAAGAGTCGGTCAGTGAGGAATATGAAGCTAATTGCTCATTCCAAAATGTAGGTTCCTATGGAGAAGGCCGGGATCGAAAGGCTCTTATAATTCAAAAATATTATTGTACCTACATAGTTTGCTTCTTGTTGAGCAGACTACCGTTTTAATCACAAATTAGCAAAAGAAATATTCGAACAGAATATTGCAACTAAAATAAACTTGCCGTAGTTGAATGAATTCAATAACAAAATCAAAAGTGTTTCGTGTATGGCATGACAGCCATGTAACTTAAAAAGGTTGTCAGTTTTTTGCGACAGCGATGCTGACGAATTTTTTTGTCCTTTGATTATTTCCCTTCCTTTTTAGGGTTCTGTAGCCAAATGGCAGAAAACGGAACCCTTATAGATTCGTCATGTCTCTGTCCGTCTATCCGTCCGTATGTCACAGCCATTTTATTCTGAAACTATAAGAGCTATACTGTTGAAACTTGGTACGTAGTTGTAATCTGTTAATCGCATTAAGATTTTGATGCAAAAATAAAAAAAATAATAATAAATATTGGGGGCTCCTCATACTTAGAACTGAAACTCAATTTTTTTTTTCTCAAACACATATGTGGTACTATGGGTATCTATGGATAGGTTTTCAAAAATGATATCGAGGTTTCTAAAATATTTTTTTTCTAAACCGAAGAGTTTGCGTGTCAGACGTTTTCAAAGTGGAAAAAGCTGGTCCCCCCTCCTCTGACTTCTGCAAAATAAGAAAATGAAAAATCTAAAAAAGCCTATGATGTACATTACTATAAAACTACCAACGAAAATTGTTTTGAACGAGATCTAAGATCGTAAGTAGTTTTTTTTAATACCTCGTAAATCGTAAACCGCTTATTACAGCGTAATCTTTTATACAAATAACTTAAATCCTCTAATTTCATAAATCAAGTGTACGGAACCCTTTGAACGTGAATCCGACACGCACTTAGCCGGTTTTTAATATGATTGTACATATTATTTTTAAGACTGTTAACTTTTAATCAGCAGTTAGACTGATAAAGCGGACCCCACAGTCCAAAAGCTGCAAAAAGCTTCGGATGCGACTGAGATTAACGCTGAGATGATGATGATGAACTTTTTAAACTACTTAACTAAATACAGCAGTATATTTAGTTACAAAAGGGCAAATGTAACTTACTGAAAGTGTTCTATACTCTATACTAATATATAAAGCTGAAGAGTTTGTTTGTTTGTTTGTGCGCGCTAATCTCGGGAACTACTGGTCCGATTTGAAAAATTCTTTTTGCGTTGGATAGCCCATTAATCCAGGAAGGCTTTAGGCTATATGGCATCACGCTGCGAGCAATAGGAGCGAAGCATAATTAATTCCATGCGAACGAAGTCGCTGGCGGCTGCTAGTTTGTATATAAGAAGTAAATTTTCACTTTACACTACCATCAATTTTCACGTGAATTACCAGTAATTTTCTCACAAAACGAGGCGCTGGAGCGAGGTACCAAGCACTGTAATATACAGTTATTACTTACAACTTAACTACAATTATTTGTTTCTCCGATCACGGAAACGGGGAAACTCTTGCAACACATCTTCGTACATAATATAGATTGAGTTTGAAACAGTTATGTTTAATGATATGCCATTAAACTGAAGCTGTCATAATTTACTTGGTAATATTGTTTATGTGATCTACTTTTCAGGATGAATTTAAATTGAACAAGTTTGAACACTATTGTTTTGTGTGATGGTCGATCTATTCTGTTTCTGTAACAATCTCACTGGTGTCATGAGTGTAGTGAGTTTGATGTAACTGCACCCAATGCTTCAGATTTACACTATTGATAGGTCACTTCAACAGAGTTCTCTTTTTTTATAATCTAGTGCTTGTTCGCTATCCCGCCTGACGGTAAGCAGTGATGCAATCGTTGATGATAAGCCCGCGTGTTTATTAAGCTTATTTACTCAAAAAACTGAGTGAACAGGAAGGAAGACGGCAGTTGCGCGAGGTGATGCAATGTTAAACCCAACAACACGACCAACCATGTTGTGTCAGAGGGAGATTGATCTGGAGACCCTCCACGACTAAACTCCCGACACACATCGTAACACAACTGCTCAGACCCGTCCTCGGTACGGCTTCACCAGATATCATGCCGTAACACGACATACATATTGACGTTTAAACATATTCTCATTATTATCCTTATTTGTACAGAGCGGGGGTTTTGGGGACTATTTATCTTATGTATTTTTGACGCGGTTGCCGAATGCCGATAAAATGCCGATGTTCAGCTTTAGTTGACTTTATTTGCGGTTCATCCAAGTGTCTCCTTTAACGCATACATTCAGTTGCTTTTATAAATTTAACTTTTTTCATTTTGACATACACATAGGTAGTCATGACTCATGAGACCATAAATTAGTTCAAATTTACTAGAAATCTGCATTCCGCTAATGTCATGAATGAAAGCTTCGAAAGTTACGTGAGATTTTCTGCAAGTTGCATGAATAAGCAATATGGTAGTTTTGTATAGACTTTGGAATTTTAGTGGTCCAGCAAAGACAGCGCACTTTTATCCAATGACTAATAAACATTAGTAAAATGTAATACTTTAACACAACTAACAAACATAACTATTATTATAACCCGTGACGTAGTTTCAAGTTTGAAACACCCTGTATGTAAGACTGACTGCGCTTGCACGCAGAATGGAACGCCGACATCTTTCCCGGAGTTCATTCACCCCAACTTAAAAGTTAAAGTATTAATTTTTTTTCTATTTTTACTGATGTTTAGTGGCTATTGGATACATGATATTGATAGAAGTGGGCTGTCTTTGGAAGAAGACTATAATACCACTGTGTAAAGACACTCAAACACCATTTATAAAGCCACGTACCGATTGATCGCGCACTACAAGGATCAACAAAATAAAAAATATCCTATATCTTCTTCCTACTACTGCCTATCTGCGTTCCTGGCAAATGTTATGGAAATCTCTCCAATAGTTTAGTCACAAAAACGTACCAAACCAACCGACAGACACACTTTTACACCATGAAAAAATCCGCCATCTTGCAAAATAAAAGAACACAAAACACACTTCGCAAACTTTAAAAATAAAATCACCACCACCATTGGACTTTACTCACAAGTTTGTAATCCATTTTAACGTGTAAACTGTGTGACTCGATGTCTTGCGTACAAATGTAGCCGGCTATGTGCTGACGGCAATTTATAGCACGCATGCTTGATGACCATCCCCAGCTGGTGGCCGGTGAGAATGGTGAGAGGGGTGTTACACGGTTCGATCTTTCGAGTCGATGATAGGAGTCACATGTCCTATTGATTGCATGCGTGAACTATGGTTTAGTTCCCTGGAGTTGGTCTTAGATCTTGTCTTTTCATCGACTGTCATCGAAATTACAGCGATTATTTGGCATAACGATGTGAATAAGGTGAACTGAGTGTAAATATATGACAGCACCGCTTTCTTCGAAAACTTAGGGCAACAAATAACTTCGGCAACAAATTTGCCGCAAGGGTCTTATGATGTCACTAGTGTGACATTATAATCATTACTTAATATTAATAAATGTGAAAGTGTTTCTGTCCGTCTATTAACTTTTCACGCCTAAAGAGATTTGGATCAAATATGGCACACTAACACGTCGCGGCTTGGCCTACGTTGGACGTGGGATAACTTTTATTGCGGTAGTACGTCACAGTGGAATCATTTCCTAGCTCCACGAGGGCTAAGTCGTCTCATGTATTTTCAAGATGTTACATGCGCATCTCGATTTCGGCTTGAGAGTATACGATAACCGAAGCTTAATATAATATAAATCGTATAGTCCCCGGAGTAAGGCGGGACCGAGCTAAACGATAAAGATTTAAACGTGTTAGTTCTTTTACGAAAAGCTATTGGTATTCCAGACATTACCGAATATTGTCTTTGCAAAGTCTGCCACTTTATAAAATGTTTAACCTTGAGGGCCTTGAGACGGTCCTTGAACTTTGAGTTTATGTTGAAAAATTCATTTATTTTCTCTCACAACGGTTTTGTAGCACTTAACAGGTTTGAAATTTCAATTTATTGATGCTGGAGTAGATTTTTGGGTAAAACTTTTTTTAAATCCTATTTATCTACCCACTCACACAACCCCAATGCACCTTATACTAGATAAACCTTGTATTACAGGTCATCAGGCACCACGTAACGGCATCATAATAAATGCCATCGAGCTTTGGAAAGCACATTAAGCCGTTGGTCCCGGCTGTCATTAATGGATCTTTGATAGTTGTTACGATTCCTCAGAAGCCCGAAAGTCAGACAACAGTCTCACCAAGACGTTTCGTATTCACCAATAATTTAATTATTAATTAATTTTGCGATGTGTGCCGGGTACGATGTGCCTAATGTTGTTGTGTCGGGAGTTTGGTCGTGAAGGCTCTCCAGATCATCCTCTGGCGCAGCATCGTTGGTCGTGTTGTTGGGTTAAACATTGCATCACCTCGCTCAACTGCCGTCTTCCTTCCTATTCACTCAGTTTTTTTGAGTGAATAGGCTTAATAAGCTAGTGTGCTTTACCATCAACGATTGCATCACTGCTTACCATCAGGCGGGATTGCAGTCACACTATTTAAAAAAAAAAAAACCTCGAACAAAACTGTAATAATTGGTTTTCTGTTAACACTATTACATTAAATACAAGCCAAAAGAATAAAAGTGACCTCTGAAGATTAGGCAGTGGAGTACCTGTTAGTTCATCCACTTTTCACCAGTTATGTTGTGATAGGGGAGAACCTATTGCCACTAACCGTGCACAAATCCAGATTACAAAAACCGAAAAATTCCATGGAAAAAATCCAATAATACTTAATGACCCCGGGATTCCTGGAGAGGGACTCCTGGACCTGATGCTTAGCAGTAGAGTGCTATCATAGACCAACGAAGCTGTCAGTGATTCAGCCAAGTAATTCAAGTTAGTTGCTAACTAATGTTATATCTTCCTAAAAACTGGAATTGTTTCTAGATGAATAATAAAATATCTAAATTTCCACTCTGTTTCCAGTTCTAGCTTCAAATAAAACTGTAATTGCTTTTCTGTTAGAATTTCTAGATTAAAAGCTCTTTATTGGAACTGTGTGCGAAAATTGTGTAATTCAAGTTAGGTGGGGTGCTGAAAGTAATCGTGTATTTAATTAGAAATTTCTAGACTCTTGTTTAGCAACAAGGTAAGAGATGCTTAGGTGTGGCAATGTTAAGAGGATGAAGAAAGGTGACAACAAAGGGTAGGTATTTTCAAGGCAGATGTGAGTGGAGACGCCAGAGGTGACACTAGAACGACATAAATTGGTGAAGTTTTTCATAAAGACCAGGGATTTAGTACTCGCAACCTGTGTCTGTGTGTGTGTGTGTGTGTGCCACCAGAGGGTCAAATGTTGTAATTTAAAATATTCAAAATCAAGCTGCAGTCTCATCTTGGCAACAAGAAAATGTCAAAATCTTATCAAAATGTAGGGAAATTTGAAGTATTTTTGAGAAATTGAGGCTGAAATACGAATTGTGAACGTTCTTAAAATTAGTAGAATTGGAGACGTATGAACGTAAATTAAGTACAAGATGTAAGGAGTAGGTGGTGTTCTGTAGTTGTTGCCGACCCCACATATGTACAATATCTATGTAGGTATGTGTCGTATTTAATGTGAAGTTATCGAAATTTTGTGGACTTTAGTTTGTTGGCAATTAGCGTTTATAGACTTTGGCTAAGTCACATGTCAATCACAAGATTATGAGCTTCTAAATGCACTTATCGCATCATTTATATAACTGTGTCATCAAATTTAACGAAAGTTTTTAATCAAGCTGTCTGTCTTAGTTACTCCATGTTCAAGGTGCAAAATTTTCTGAAGCGTTTTTTTAAAGGGTTTGGCAAGATAATTATGACGAGTTTGCTTCTAATGAACACGATACTAAGGTAGTATCATTTAAATAGAAGTTCCTGTTAAAGATGTGGCCATTTTAACGACTCAACCCCTGTTTAGAATTTTTAAAGAATAATTTTCAGTCCAATTTTTTTATGCTTTAATACCCGTTCCACCATCGGACAACCCGTCGTACGGCGAGTTTCCACCCTTACGTTGTTATCACCACTACGATCAGGACGAAGTGTTTCGCTTCCTCTTTTATACCGCGCACATCGAGGGACTATAACAATTTGCCAGCGACTGTGTTTCCGTCGGGACTGAAATTTGGGTATCTTCAAGGCCAGAGTGAACAGGCTCTTAATAAACTAGCGCGCTTTACCATCAACGATTACATCACTGCTTACCATCAGGTGGTATTGCGGTCAAGGACTAGTTTATAATTTACAATAATATATGTACCTATATAAAAAATAGGCAAGACGTGAACTACCATCGACAAAAATGGTCAACTTCCAAACAAATGCTCCGCCTTCTCCCTATATCTAATCCCTTTAATATCTTGGGATGAATTATCAAAAATCTTTCCTTACTTCTCACTTTCCTTCTAATCTTTTAAGCTTAGCGACAGTAACTTAAGATTTTTTATTCAATAGATGAATTTATCTTAGATTCACAACTCTTCGTAATGACTGAACCAGAAACCTTTATTCGGTTATCGAAAATTGGAGCATTTTCTTTCTTTTTATTTCAGTACATTTTCGCTCAGAGACTCGACCTTGTTTAGATAACCTGTCACGGTGACACGTATCTCGCCATGGTCTCTTTGGGTTTGAGATACCAGCGTTTCATTCCTCGCAGAATACCCGGGCATAAATGTATCATTTACATATTTATTGAAGAATTATGTCTGACACTAGTAAGTTTTATCACTTCTGCATTTACATTTCACAAATGTATGTTAATGTTCTTGGCATCTGCATAAAAATTGTTATTTCAGGTTAGCTTATATAATGCGGTCATAAGTATTAATTTTATGATGCGTTTATGTCTCTGTTAGAGACGCAGAACCAATTTCTTTGTTGTGCTTTGCACTTGATCGTTATCTCGCTGTCTTCTTCGATATACATGCACATAAGATAATAGAAAAAGTTTATTTTATTTATTTACTAGCTTTCCGCTCGCGGCTTCGCCCGCGTGGAGTTCGGTTATATCGCGCCTTTTAGATTTCCCTCGGGAACAAATTTTTCCGGGATAAAAGGTAGCCTATGTTCTTTCTCAGGGTCTAAAGATTGTCTGTGCCAAATTTCATCAAAATCGGTTGAGAGGTTTAAGCGGGAAAGCGTAACAGACAGACAGAGTTACTTTCGCATTTATAATATTACTAGCTTTCCGCCCGCGGCTTCGCCCGCGTGGAGTTCGGTTATATCGCGCTTTTTAGATTTCCCTCGGGAACATCAAATTTTTCCGGGATAAAAGGTAGCCTATGTTCTTTCCCAGGGTCTAAAGATTGCCTGTGCCAAATTTCATCAAAATCGGTTGAGAGGTTTAAGCGGGAAAGCGTAACAGACAGACAGACAGACAGACAGAGAGACAGACAGACAGACAGACAGACAGACAGAGTTACTTTCGCATTTATAATATTAGTATGGAAGAAGGGATACAACGGGTTTGAAAGTATATACATACATACCGATGGTGGCACGGCTTGTTTCTATGATACCAAACAATCTTGTAAGGGTTACTAATCCTATCTCTTCTTGCATGTTCGAAAGTTTGCTAAGACTTTTAATACATTAATACCATACACTGAACTTTTGAAATTGAAATAAAGCTATCACTTTATCGTGATATTGGCAAGTAAAACCGAAAATTTGGTATCAATTTTAAGAGTATTCTCTTTTGATTTGAAACTAAATAGGTAGCCTATAATGATACAAGCTGTTATCTTTAGCTCTTAAGGTTAGCAATAGGGTTGTTATTATACAAAATATGTCCGTTAAAAATATATATCAAACACTACAAAATATACAATCAGCGGTCTTTCTTTAAAATTTTATCCATGACTTTATGAGCCCAGTTCAGGAGAACATGGCTTATGAATTCATGGGATTAGTTCTACCTTTGGCATGCTGGACATTCTCCTAACTAATTTACCCACCGTTTTCAGCATCAATAAATCTGCAGCTTAATATCACTTCAATCGTACATGGAGTAACTCCATATCTAAACTCCACAATCCAGTCACCGAGTAACTCGATACCCCTTGGTAAAAGACTGGTCGGCAGACTTGGGCTTCTGTCTACCATATAACAGTCGATTATTGACGAAAGACAGCCGGGTCCTGCGACTTATTGTACGTGTAAGACACTTTGTACTCGAAATGTAACGAACCCAGGGGCGATCAGAATCATTTTTTTTAAATAATTATAAACTAGTACTTGATCGCAATCCCACCTGATGGTAAGCAGTGATGCAATCGTTGATGGTAAAGCGCGCTAGTTAATCAATTTAATTTTATTGTAAATGCTGATATTCAAAAGTGCGTTTTATTTTGCCTATCACACATAACTTGTCGTATTCCCATTGTCGTAATTTAAAACATTTAAAATCTAGTCTCGGCGACAAAAAAATGTCAGAAACTTGTCAAATTGTAGGGAAATTATAGATTGAGACTGAGATCAGACTATGAACGTTCTTAAAATAAGATGAATTACCCATCTGATATTCCCAGGGGATCGAAACGTTTCTGGGTGAAACCGTGGGGCGCAGGTTAAATGCTTTGACTTTGAGCCATCCTTCGAATCAACCTTCAATCGACCGGTGCGGCTATTATTATTTACCTACGAGCCACGGGCTCCGTAACGTATTGAAAGAGTTATTGACGTTAATGCCAAGACACAATATACGGATATAAAAATAATACAAAGTATTACTTCATCGATCCCTCTTAACCCACATTTTTGTAATAACGATCTCATTACACACGTTTATAGATGTTGACGTAGCTCCTCGTATTTATGTAATAACAACATGACTTGTCTTTCTGTGCGTACGGAAAAGAGCTGATTTCTTAGAAGAGCTCCGTTATAATTGTCATGGTCGGATTACGTGAATTTGAGTATGGCTGTAGGACCATTACTTGGTAGGCACATATCTCGAGCCCTATATATTTTAGCAAAAACACCTACTGAAATTGAGAATAGGGGTTGAATACACTTGTACACTTTTTACAAATGTTTCAACTACATGCGAGCCGAGAGAGCGAGGCGAGAACTACTTTCAATGCCCAGGCGGTTGACTAAACGGCCAATTTAACCAATGTCAGTGTGTGTAAAATTAGAGGTTGCCCGGGTTTTACTCCCTGACAAAAAAAGAGAAAAGAGTAGAGGTTCGGCTAATCGGGTGTGAAAATAAAAAAAGATAGTTTGTTGGACTACTATGTTTTAATTACAAGCTTTTATATGTAACAACAGGAAACTATCTTAACTCTAATTAAATGTAAATAAACAATATAGCTTTATTGTTAACCTCAATAAGGTTGGGTCAATCCTAGCGGCTCCAAGAGTGGTATGTTGGAGCGTCCAGGTTTCACGCGCAACAGTAGCCTAGCAGATTGCCCACTAACTCTAGCTCAGCTTACTCAGGCTGTGGATTTCATCCACTATGACTACAGAATTATACAAATCCAAAATGGGGAAAATTATATATCAGAAAAGGTCACAAAAGGTCACAAAAGGTCACAAAAGGTCACAAAAGGTCACAAAAGGTCACCACCGGTAATATAATAGTAAATGAGTTTTCTACGGGTACAAGAATGTTATTTAAATTGAGATAAGAGGGTACTTGCGACACATCCTTGGAAGTTCCTGGCCTTCTTTGTCCTTGAAACCATGTGTCCTGCCTCTCCAAACCAACGGGGTTGAAGGTAGAAGAATATGACAAAAATAAAAAAAAAGACACGCCCAGGCGGCGCTCCAATCGAAAAATTCTCCGCCTGGGAGACCCAGCCACATGCACAGAATTGGTTGGGCCTAGTGCTGCTTGCTGGCTGGTCCACACGGCCGCGATTGTCCCAAAATCAGCACACCGTGTCAGAAGCCTTTATTTTCTTTAAGCCCGTCCAGGCCGTCTGCCCGACGCCCTGCCGGTCAGATCTATCGACATCGAAAAGCCTTTTTTCCGATCGCTACGTGACTCCACAGGTATTTTCGCCTCCTTTTCTTTTGGCTGTCAAGAATCTCTCTCCGTGCCAAACACCCGAAACCAAATTACCCCTTTGAACGGTGGGAGATTTCCCCGCTTACAAGATTCCAATCTGCAGAAATCCAATGAAAATATAACTTGGTCTACAAAAATCCCTTAATGAAAAAAATACGACAATTCATTTTCACAATGAAAGCAGCGACCATTACGTTGTTGATATACAAAAAAAAAAAATGCCATGCAAACATTACAAAACCATACTCCTCACCCACTTGGGAATTTGACAAAAAAACTGTCACACTGAAACGTCAAAACGACAATAAATGTCACAGATAAAGCAAAACAAATAGTAATAGACAATTAGTATCAATAACCATAGACCACAAAAGGTGCGTTTCCCTATGCTTAGTAAAGGCAAAAAATAATAAATAAAATAAGAAATAATCACAACGTTACAATACCTCCCCTCCTAGGAAAAGGTTCGACCAAGGAGAACCGCTCGCTGCCCTCAGCGAACTAAATAAACGAAGTTAATGGGTAATTAATGATAAGTATTGGTCATAACAATGAGTAGTCCAACCAAAAAAAAAAACAAAACAAAACCCTGAGCTTGTTTGATCAAGGAAGAAACCATTAAAAAAAAACACTAAACCCAACACCAAGCTTCCTTCCTCGGCCCATATCCCTCGATCGCCTCTTACGATCTGCACGGAAAGAGATGCAGCTGACACATTCTAAGATTTTCTTTTGTCCCAGGCCAGCATGGGGAAGCAATTTCTCATTAGGGCAATAATCCCATGAGGAAAACTAAAAAAAATATTCGGCAAAGCGAAACAAAAAAACGTCGCATATACTCTCTCGAATACGCGTGCATGTGTTTCGAGCAGCACGACCTCCACCTGGTTTCAAGGACAATCCGGAAATTCAAAATGTGGTAAGGGAAAAAAAAAACGTTGACGGAACCAAAATTAAAAAAATCGGACGCGTTCTTTCGATCCACTGATACAGTGATAACAACAATTCAGTAATACTGAAAATACAATATATCTTGATCCTACGTAAAACCCCAAATAAATAAAACAACCCGGATCCGGTAATAAAAAAAACGTAGGAAACAAGACTGGTTCCTCAACAACCATACTCATGATATGTTAGACAGACAGCCATACGTTCCACGCGAATCCTCTCTTTT